>VXCM01001821.1:0-88378 GCA_014773175.1 Lucifuga dentata
TCCCAAAGGATAAAACTGTATTTCAGCTTTCCTGATATTTTGCAAAATCTCTTTATCTTTCAAAATAAAATATTCAAGGGATACACCCACCTTAAAAGTCCATGTTTCACCTACTAATAGTTACGCAGCCTTATGAAGTCACGGTCGTCTAAATTTTTTGATAAACACAGGGGACTATATTCCTCGGTGGAGACACACATTCACTTCATACTTTTTATTGCACTTAAATGCTAAAATTATGCAACTTCTAAAAAAAAACCTGAATATATGTGGTGTTCATGATGATAGATTACCTATCCCAAGAATGTTTCAAGTATCAACAAATTGATTTTAATAGCATACCAGTATGAACTGAAACAATGGTGGTCTGGAAGGTAGGAAAAACATTGTTAATTCACTGTTCCAGCAGTATGCTTTGGGAAATTATTGTCAGTAACCTTACGTGTATAAAAATTTAATATATTAGATTCAAACATGCAAAATGGCCGGTATGGTCCTTTAAGGCCAGCTCATACTTAGGATTCGTGACAGGACAAAACCATTTTAGATAGTTGAAGAGAAACATCAATTGACCCATCGCAGCTCAAAAGACTATGAAAAATGTTAAAATGCAGCAGGGGCATAATTACACTTCTGTAATTAATTAATCATCAAGTCTGGGATGTTATGTGAAATTAAAAAAAAAAACAAAAAACAAGTTTTGAGAGGTTTTTGCCATTCATCTGAAAACGTTCTCCAGTTCAATCTCTCCGCTTGCTGCAGGAACACATGTGAGAAATACAGGATGTCCTTTATTTACAGCATTAATTTGAACCCTGTCTTTAGTATTCTAACACCTGTGGTTTGCTCCAAATTCGTAGGTTTGGAGCCTGCTTGCATCTCTGTTGTGTTGTTGTAACTGCAATCACAGCAGCAGTGGGTACTTGCTGTCAGTACGTCACCAAAATCTGCAGCAACAAACTGTATAATGTGACCAAACCGCCACCAATGAAGCAGCAGGAAGTAGGAAACTGGGACACTGGAGAGACGCATTGTCGCTACACAGTAAACAAAAACATCTCTGCTCATCACTTAAGTTGGTTATTTAAAAAAAAGTAGCAGAAGTTTCCAGAGCACGGATCAAACTAACGCTTCCTCTGGTAAAATGGGCCCACTCACTTTGAAAGTGGCGAAGGCGTCGGAGGCGATGTCGAATGTCGACATCTCCACGTATCTGAAGAAGTCGTAGAACTGCTCTGACCACAGCGTGATTTTGGCCAGCGGCTCGTGTCTGATGCACTCCCTCAACATGATGCCACAGTTCAGGGCGATCTCTGCAGACTCATACCTGCACGCAGCAAAGAGAAAGACATTATATTCTAAAGGCTTATTAGACACACAAAAAGCAGCAATGCCATTCACCGCCAAACTGATTTCTTTGAGCAGCCATAATCATAAGCTGTTTAGCATGAACAGTATTGGAAATTAGTTTAAAAAAACATGCAAACTTTTATGATACTTAAAGAGCATTTTTTTTTTTTAAAGTTAAAGGATCATACCTGCCAGTTTGATTTTTTTTTTCNTAAAGAGCATTTTTTTTTTTTAAAGTTAAAGGATCATACCTGCCAGTTTGATTTTTTTTTTCCTACCTTCCGGAATTGAAGTTCATGCTGGTACCGCTATCATAATCAACTTGTTGATACTTGAAATGTTCTCGGTTTTTTTCAAAGTTTTGTAGTTTTAGCTTTTAAGCGCAATAAAAAGTGTGGAGTGAATGTATGTCTCCACCGGGGAATATAGCCCCAAATGAAGACCTGCGTTTATCGAAAAATTTAAAGGACCGTGACTTCATAGGGCTGCATAACTATTAGCAGGCGAGTCAAATATTCAAGCGATACACCCATCTTGAAAATCAATGTTTTTCAAGGTGGGTGTTTCGCTTGAATATTTGATTTTGAAAGATTAAGAGATTTTGCAAAATATCAAGAAAACTGAAATACGGTTTTATCCTTTGGGAAATGATTGTCAGTAACCTCATGTGTATAAAAATTGAATATATTATGCTCAAACATGCACAATCTCCGGTATGGTCCTTTAAGGAGAGAATGTAGTGGAGAAGTATAGAAAAAAGAGCATGTTGTCGCTTCTGCATCAGTCAAAACTAAACTATTCTGTCTCAACACCGAGCGGAGCAGAAACAAACGGCAAAGATGCTTTGCAACAGCGAAGCTACTTTGAGTTTGTTAAAAACATCTTACTCTGTTCTCTTCTTGTGACAAAAACCACACAAAACACGACAGAAACTGTACACAATCTCAAAGGAAAATAAAAGTAAACCTGACTAAATTTCTCCAATAATTTTTAAGTAAATTTACTATATGTGCGCTATTTGGCAGTGTTAAGTAAGGAAATACTGTATATACAGTATACATAAAAATCAATCAATTATTAGCTAGGACAGATTATATTGGCCAGTGGTTCTTAACATACCGCCTTATCAAATGCACACAAACACACACTCACACACAGTTGGAATCAATCATCAGCACAAGAACATGGATCAGGATCTTGGGAAACTCTATTTACTTTTGCTCTTCCATAGCTGCTTAAAAGTATTCTTCTATGATCACCTGATAAATTGTCTGAATACCCATATACATAGCATATAACATATGGCATTAGGTTATATAATATATAACATATAGTTGCAAAATAATCCAAAATCAGTTACAAATACATTCAGCATTTTTAGCTACTTATTTACATGTTTAAGATAAGACGATTTATCAGTTATGAAAACACGCTCCAATCAAAGGAGATCAAGCAGAGCACAAATACTCTGTGTGTGTATATGTGTGTGTGTGTGTGTGTGTGTGTATGTGTGTGTGCATGCATCCTCACCCTTTCAGCAGCATGAAGAGTATATTCTGCTGGGTGCAGAGGTATTCCACTGTGGGCGTGCGAGTGCCGATCTGACGTCTAAGGATGTTGTTGAAGATCTGAGCTACGTCTTTCTTCCCCTGATGTCAACAGATAAATGATGCATTATTAAAAACCTCAACAAATCGCAGGTTTCACTTTCTATAACAACACAAGGCTGACAAACCAACGGGGGCATTCCACATCAAAATGGAAAGCCGAAGCAGAACTCTAAACATAAAAGAAGCTACGTTCAGGCTCAACAGCCCCTGAAAAGTGGAAGCTTATTTTATTTCTTCACTTGACTGACGAATTGTGGATTCTGAGTGTTTCAGTAACGGGAAGGAGAAAGACAAACGTGCTCTCCAGATTTAAAAAATGAGGAAAACGCCATTACATTGAAAGAACTGAGCGTATGACAAGTGTGTCTCCAAATATATTCCAAAATATCTGGAGAATCATTTTCACGTTTCTATGCTGCGCTCCTGTGATTTGATGGGTAAAAAAAGGAAGTGAGAGGTCACAATATAGTGAGTCATCGTACAATACAGAGACTCGGGGAAGCGCACGCACGCACGCATGCACGCACACACACACACACAGCCTTGACATATTGCAGGGAGACATGAAGCAGGTTGGTCAAAAGCAGCCAAACGCCCTCACCTCACCGTACCTTGGTATGCGCTTAAAAAGATAAACATCTTTTCTCGTGTTCAGACATCCTTCCTCTGTGTCTGTGTGTGTCTATGTGTGGACCTCAGAGAACGCTTCAGTGCCTTGCTAACGCTAAATCTTCCTCTCCGACTCGTTCAGCCTGACTCACTGGAGCTCACCTCAAAGTCGATGAGCTGCAGGTCTGCGATCAGCATGCTGAGCAGGCCGCTGTTGTAGAGCTCCTGGGCGAGCTGCGCCACCGCCTCCGTCTGAGGCTCCTTCTCGTTGGTGCCATACAGGATCTCCTTCATGGCAACTAAGCTCTTTGACACCTCCTCTGTGGCCTGACGGACGCACATTAAAGTACTCATTAGCGTGTACATATCATAAAACACAAACTACTCTCAGCCCTCAGAAAAGACCCAACACAATTCTTCACCTTCTTATCTTCTTTTACAGCTCCATATGGTGTGTATATATATATATATATATATACCACACACAAATATGTCACAGTTAACAGATCCCACTTTAGAAACGGTGACAACTAGTCAAATTACATGAGTTACGCCATACCTTTTCAGCCTTCTTGTCAGAGATGTCATGCTTCTCGAGCACTGTCATGCTGTCCTTCAGGTTCTTGACGATGTCCGCTGGCGACTTGTGGGACTTGCCAAAGGGGAAAGGCATGGCGGAAAGCTACCACGAGCAACCAGGCAGCGGACTGTCCACCTGAGGAGGTGAAAAACTGGTTCAGAGCCCCTTAAAGACGGAGAACCTGAAATAATGAGAAACGACAAGGACGAGGGAAATGTGAAAAGAAGTGGCAGCAAGGCAGTTGACCACAGCGAGCCACTGTTAAATGTTGTCGCAGCGTATACAATCAACTGTTGAGTAACGGCATGACCTATTAGCAACAAGCGCCCAATCATTCCAGACTATTTCTATCCCATGCTCGGCTCAACCTAGCAAAGTCCATCGTCATAAAATGGTGTACAAAAGTAGGCAGGTGATTACACAGATATAACCTGTGACTCACAGATGATTCAGAAGCCATCGTCATGTAGATTTAATGATACCATGTAGTCACGACTGAAGCTGACGTAACATATCTTAAAAAAGATGGTGGAAGATACAGGCCAGAATGAGAGGCTTCATCCTAAAATCTCTATGAAATACTACATCTTTCTGTATGCTGAATGAATACAATAAGCTACGGAAAGGGTGTGTTCCCAAAAGGTACTATTATCTCCATCTAAGTATTTTTATTACCTGAGAATCATCGTCTACATCTGATGACGTCACTTCGCTGAGCAGCAGTACAATCAAATATAAAGATGACACATCATTGTCAGTTAACGATTAACCATTAAATGTTAGTGTGACAAAGAATAACCTAAACCATGTCCTAACCGCAAGCTTTTGTATGACCCATTCCTCATGTAGGAAAACATTTAGTAATGTTTAGTAAGTAAACATTACTAAATGTTACTACTGTAATGTACTTACTAAATTACATGCATTATTGAACATACCTTCTCAGTTTCTCAGACTGTTTCAGGTCCACACACACATCAAAAATCTCTGACCCAAGATTAAACTTGGCCGTGCTAAAAGACCACAGCAAAGGGACGCACGTAGACGTAAGACGTGACATTACTCGCTGTTGCTCTAACTGGGTTACTTATCAGAGACCCTTATCTACACCATCTCCTGACCCACCCATCCACCTTAAATACACCACAGGGCAAAAAAGCAAACTTTCCAGAGCAGTTGAATGGTAGGCTGAGAGAGCCTGGGCTGGGAGGGGCCATTCTGTCACCACTATCGCTACTAATTGTAGAGCAACATGTCTGCTCAGACAGTAGGTCATGAGGGATGATTCTAAGAACACTACAGCTTCAGTCCAGCCTGATGATCTATTATCTGCTCTAAAAAAGCATATTTTTCACTGGGCAAGCTGATCTTTAAAAGATTTCAGCATTACCACACATACTCTTATCAGTTCTGAGGCACACATCAAACCCAAACACAGGCCAAAAAGTAGGGACACCAACCTGTCGTCCTGTTAGGATCCTCTAACCTCTAACCTCTACTGTCTGATCCTCAAACTAACTGCCTCCAGTTTTTTGGCAGGGAGTCCATATTTAGAAAGCTCAGCTGCAGTCAGGAATAAAAGGAAAAAAAAAAAAAAACNAAAAAAAAAAAAAAACCCAACAGCACCAAAGTGGGAGGGTCAGTCTACCATTCATATCTGATGTGATGTGTGAATGAGTTGAAGCAAAACCTAGTGTCCCTGGTTTCATCTGTGATCCAAGCAGAGGAGTTATATGCTTGATAGGTCTTTATTATATTTAGGCACAGCTCTCAAGTTCTCCAGGTGGTCAAATCCGTCTTTGGCACATTTTAAAGCATTTAAAGTAGGCAGCAGCAGCAAAAGCACCTCTCTGCTCTTGACCCGCTTCAGCATCAGTGACGCAAATAGGAAGCAACACATATGGCAGGTTTAAAACAAAAATCAGCTGGTTACCGCTAAACCTCAATGACTGATACTAATCAGGTACACGNGGGTCTAACAATCGTCAGGGGCGTTATGGACCAGACTTTCCCACAAACTTCAACATACAGAACCTGAAAATCCCAAACCATACCGAGTGCAAGCTTGAGCAAACTTTACTTAACACGGCCAGGTCAAACAGCCACTGGAGGCTGAAGTACAGTTCCCCACAGCAAGCAAACAAACCACGATGAAGAATGAAGGATCACTGCCACCTTTCAGGCACACAGCAGCTGATGCTCTGCTGTTTGCATTTCACAGTTAACTAAATATCACGACGAGCCACTCCGGTAGCTACTCCAACCAAGTACTGAGCTTTACACCTCTCATGAACTAAACATTAACACTAGCCAGCTAGCGGTAAGCTAACTCTCACGTAACCAGCAATATGATTTAGACAGCTAGTAGCTAAAGCGGCGCAGTAAGGCTGCCGACATAAAGTTATCATGAGCACCGCCCCTCTGTTGTCCATGCCTAATTTGTGATGGTGTGAAGTCTGCCAACTTTGCGTAATGCTAACAAAATGGTAACTTGCTCACGGAGCAATTTTGTGATCAAAAAAATACAAGTCGACATTATAACACAGCCCCAGTCAAAGACGCAGTCAAGCTAGTAGCCTAAGTTTTGACCTTACAGCTATTTATTTGTTGATGAGCTAACATGGCCTCTTGTATTTCAATCAGTGTTCACCAAACAGCATTGCTACTGCTGTTGTCTTTCTTGTGCCAGTGTGTGGCCGACATGCAGAAGGCCTGGGCGGGCCTAAAGCTCGCAACCCGACGCTAGCTGCCTCAACTTCAGCTAAAACATCGAACAGCGTAGAGACAACCTTCGTGTTAGCTACATATTTAGCTACAGTCATGTAGCTGGTTAGCTGATTTAACAGAGTAAATACCGACAGTGGCTCTTCGCGGGGGCGAGCAAGATCCCATGCCCAAGCTCATTCCTGATTTTATCTCCAGCAGCAGGCTAAGTTAGGCTTTTACTCGCTGAGAGCTGCATAGCAAGCTAACGTTAGCAAAAGTAGCTAACTGGCTAACTTTAAGCTATCGTTTGTACGCATGACTTTATGTAAATAAAATACCAAACCTTGTAAACGGCGCTTTTAATAGCCTCCTCCGATTTATCAAGACAGAAAAAAGCAGCTCAGGTGCTTCTTGGAATTAAAAGGGCTTTGTTTTCCTTCTTGGTCGCCTCCCCTTGTTTGTTGTCTAGTTATAGTGCGGCCCCTGTTTCCTACTTCTTTCTCTGAGTCTGACTGCTAACGTTAGCACACACACTGTCACTGCTACAAGCTCCAGCGCCTCCTCTGGCCATGAGATGTTACAGCAGCGATGTGAGACAGGAGGCAGGTGTCCACAGGAGGGCGCTCTCACCCCGTGGACAGATCTGACCAGTCACAACGGTGTTTATGTGGAAAGCCAAATGCGCCAAAATTAAGTATACAAAAACGATATTATGAAATAAATAACTCTATGCAAAAGTACCAGTAAATTATGAAATAATTCCATAAATCATTATTANAAATAAATAACTCTATGCAAAAGTACCAGTAAATTATGAAATAATTCCATAAATCATTATTATCATAAATTCTTATTTCATAACAACACTTTTATTCCATAATGCCCCATTTTTAAGTCTCTTTCTTATTTCATAACACCGTTTTAATTTCATAATAGGCTAACACTTTTATTTCATAACGTCCCGTTTTGAAATCTCTTTTTTTATTTCACAACACCGTTTTATTTTATTTCATAATAACACTTTTATTTCATAATACCCCATTTTTCAAAAGCCTCTTTTTTTATTTCCACAGCACCGAAACGACCCAGTGTTGAGACTTATTATGTGAAGATATGTTGACACAACATGAATTTAGGAGGCTACTGTGTGTTAAAAATGTTGACATGGACTACAACACCCATGATCCTTTTCCCTGTGCACTACAGACAAAAGAAGAGCGCGGGACATCAAATGGATTCCCCTTGATGAGTTGCTATGAGTTGGAATCCAACTCAGTAGTCATTTTATGTCCAAATCCATGTCAGGCTTGCAAAGTAGTTTAATTTAGGTAGTGTTTGCTATTATGTTGAAGTAAAGCATAAATTCCACTAATTTCTCAAGTAATGAAAATTAAATTACCATTCTAAGTTATGGTAGAAATAATTTTGTGTTTGTGTTTACCACAAAAGATTAGATAATGGATTCAATATGAAAAATACATTTTCAGACAGGAAATATATTTTTCCCCTTGATTAAAGCTAACACGTGACTGGAGAATAAAGACAAAATCTCTCTCTCTCTCTCTCTCTCTCTCTCTCTCTCTCTCTCGGTGTGTGTGTGTGGTCTGTGAGTGTGTTGTGGAAGCAGCGTGTCTCGCCACATGCCTGTCACGAGTTCAGATGTACGCCCCCAAAAAGCACCACAGACACACACACCTCGGATTTAGGAATTGTTCGCCAGTAATGCAGTACACACTAATGACTCCACACACAGCATGGAGGTGGGGGTGGGGCTTCACATTTAAGGTCATGCTGCCTTTATAAATCTGTGTGAGGTCTGCTGTCAAAATCTTCCAACATGGAGGCAAATATTCTCAGGAAGACAAGTGTGCAGCCCTGCATGGCACCTGTTGCTGATAATGCAGAAATGTCCATGTAGGCCTACAGTAATATTTAATGTAATTTGGGGTAAAAGAGAAAGGATGGGATACCATAATGATTGGACAACTAATTTTTGTTTTTCTGGTAGCCCCAATGATGATCATATAGTCTAACTTTTGATTATCAGAAGGATGTAAAAGAGTGAACTTGTGCGAAATACTGATGAGAAAAAAAAACGCAAAGTAGACTACTCCAACATCTTTCGTTGTTCTTCTGGAGTTATTAAAATACCATAATTCACGTTTTTATGAAGATACGATCTGATTTATATGTATGATCAGGCTGCTGGCTGCAGCTTTGGTCATCCTGGTCACCTGCCAGGGTGACCAGTGAATACTACCAAAAGTCCACCTCCTCCGGCAGGACTGTCCACCCTCTCTAGAGGTTATTACTCTCTTCATGGTGATTAGCTCCGACTGAATAGCCGCTTTTGTCCGACTCCGGTTCCCACGACCCGGCATTCGCCTGGCAGTCGCGTGGCTCTTAACAGGGTCCCCCCCCCCCCCCCCNCCCCCCCCCCCGGAAAGGCCCCAAGGTGGGGACATCTGGTCACTCCGACATCTGTTCACTATCATTTTTACATTTGTAAATACCAAACCAGCTCTACAGGTCACTTAGCAATAAAGTGGAGATGTAGAGTAATGTCATTTTTTTCTTAAATTTTAACGTTTATACGGTCCTTCTGCGTAAAATCTGTTAAAAATCCAGTGCCAAGAAGCCTGACATCTAGGAGAGCCATGCTGCTTTACGCATGGATATGTAGTATTTATATGGTTAATTAATAGGATTTTAATAATTAAAATGGTGTGTACATTTTAATAATCATGCTAGTTGTATAGAATATATGGGAAAATATATAATCAGGTGAAGCCTGAACCTATTGTGTATGTTTGCAGTTAGCTTTGACACAATAGGTTTGGCCTTTTTGCAGGTAGTGTAATGTTGCTCCTGTTAGCAGGAAACAATGATCCAGTGGCTCTCCGGAGTAAAGCATGGTAACTGCACACTCTTGTTCATTCCCTGGGAGAAGAGGAAACTGCAGTTTTTCTGGGGTGGAGGGTGGATGGGGGGTAGTGCATGGTTTCAGGCTGGACATCTGTCGCTTGTGAGGTTTTTTTTTTGTTTTTTCTTTTTTTTTTCTGGGTCTCTCAGATATTGAATGGAGCCAGTGACCTGTCATTCTTGACTGATGGGATCCCGTGTGTGGGAAAATCCCGCATCCAAAGAGTTGGAGCATTCAAATGCTAATTGCGCCCTATAAATAAGAGGGCCGCGCCGCGCCGAGGGCCCTAGAGACGAGCTGAGATTTAGATGAAGCCAGACTTAAGCACACCGGCACCCAGAGAAAACATGACCGCTTCATCTGTGGCGCACAACGCGGGGAAACATCCCAGCGCCAAGGAGGAGAGAAAGGTATTTTCATTCTGCATACAGATCGAGTTTCTCTTTTAGGCTATGGTATGGAGCATTTTGTCTTCTGCACCTCGGTATGGTGCCTTGAAAAGTAGGATGTCTTCAACCAACTGGTATTCTTCGCTCTTACAGCTGAGAAAGCCGCTTATTGAAAGAAAACGACGGGAGCGGATAAATAATTGTTTGGATCAGCTGAAAGAAACTGTGATCGGAGCTTTTAGACTCGATGTGAGTATTTCCTCACATGTTCCGTCTCCACACAATTCAGCAGTGGCTACAGTTCACTTCAATGCTATTCTTCTCTCTGCAGCAATCCAAACTGGAGAAAGCTGATATTCTAGAAATGACGGTGAAACATCTACAAAACATCCAGAGTAATAAATTTAACGGTAAGTAGCCTTAAATGGGCAACAAGTGCCTGTGGATGTCATGTGTGGAGCCAAGACCTCCTGGGGGGACATATGGGACTAGATTATTGTTGTCCAAAGTAATAGTTAGTAGGCCTATAGCATGGCCTTTATAGTGAAAACTTCATAACATGTTTTCCCCCTTTGAAAAAAAAAAAAAAATCGTACCAAAAGGGGCACCATGAAGCTCAGATGTGCATCCACTGAGATCCTCATGGAATAGTTTGAGATCACCAAAACGATACTTTCGTTTGGCAGCAGGGGGCAGCATCAGTACACAATTGTAATGTAATCTCAGGTTTGCAAAAGTCTGAAAAAAATGGTGTGAAAATGTATTCTAAATCAAGATTATCAATCTCTAATGTTGCTTTAATCCTAACTTTTCAATTGAGGTGTTGATGACTTGAATGTGTTTATCAGCAGATAAAAGGTTTACTGGGTGCAGATTGTACTGCCACCACCAGGGAGCGATACAACACATGTAACCCATGTCTCCTCGTTTGCCTGCAGACCCCACGTTAGACGCTCAGCAGAAATACAGCACTGGCTACATCCAGTGCATGCATGAGGTCCACAATTTGCTCCTCACCTGCGAATGGATGGACAAAACTCTGGGTTCCCGTCTGCTCAACCACCTGCTCAAGTCCCTGCCTAGAGCCACAGATGAGCGCCCCCTCCAGGCGACACCCAGACATAGCATTCTTCCTCCAGCCAGCCAAGGTGCAGGACTCCCCAGCACACCTCTCAGAGGAGGCCCCCAGATCCAGAGAGAGGCTCCCCTCTGCCATGTGGCTGGATGTCAGGAGAGAGCCACGCTGCACAGCCCTCATCTGGGCGTGCTGGAGATGTGGAGGCCCTGGTGAACTGGTGGATTAATGATCTCGATTCTCCGTTTTTGTTAGGCCATCCTATGTTATGTATCTTATAGATATGATGCTCAGAAGACAAACATGTGGGGCGGTTTTGTTCCAGTGATTATTGTTGTAGGTGTGCTATAAGGATTCTATACAGACCTCTTTCAGTACTTCCCATCAGAAGTCGACTTCTTGTAGCCTGCATTATAGAAGGCTCTTATTAATATTTCTCATATTTATTGTATTAACAACTTTATTTATTTGATATTATAAGACATGACTTTGCTTCTTAGACCACTTGCTCTGCACTATATAGAGTTTTATGTCTTCCTACTTTTCTGTATGATTAACCCAAACATTAATGATAATAAAATACTATACACTCATGGGATTTCATTAATGTTATTCAGTCTTGTTCAAGTAAGAATGTTCTTGTTGACTGCGGTTATAATATTTCTGTTACAGACTACATCCAGTGAAGAAATAATCTCAGAGGGACACTCAACCTGTTTTTACTCAACCTGATATTATAATCATGCTAACACATGATAATACAACATTTGGAAAAACAATTTCTGAATTATTCGAATGTTCACTGATACATAGAGTGTTTGTCATTGAAAATATCAGATGGAAACTAGAGGCTCTCTATCTGAACAAATGTGGCAGATATGAGGTCAAACAATTAATAGCCTATAAACATTTTGGGTATCTTCTTATCTTTTGACCAATATGTGAATCTGAATTGGTTTCCTATCCCGCTTCCCATCATATGTTAATTAAGAGGAAAGTGTGGTGAGATGGGGAATCAACTGTCCATCTGCTGAAGTCAATCCCAAAACATACTTTATTGATGAGTTTTGATGATAGCTTGACTTTCATCCTCTGTTAATGATCTTCTTATTATGCATCCAGGGCAATTGTTTGCAAGAGTTTTCTGCCCTTATGCAGACGATCGGACAGATATCAAACCACTGAATGGACGTTATCAGTGACGTTATCAGCCATACGAATGGTTATAGTATCTGAAATATTAGTTTCATTAATGCTAATAAAATTGCCATTCTCTGTCTGATGCTGAGGGCTAAAAGTGTTTTTGATGCAATTATTATTCTTAAATGATAAGCACCATAAAGCATCACACTAGTCTGCACACATACAAACTTTAAAAATTCTATACAAAAAGTGGTTCCTCAAAGGTGATGGTCAAAGCCAATGTTCTTTTACCTTTAAAGAAAAAAAAAAAAAGATGTAATGCATCATTGGTTTTTGACAACTAAAAAACGTGCATATGGCCCCATTCTCCCGCTATTATTGCCGTTATGACTGGCCACCACATGCTGCTAGATGAAGGAGAAAGAGGGGGACGCCCGGTCCCTCAGCGGGCTCACCAACAAAAGCGAACCGAGACAGCTGCTCTCTCCACAGTCCACACCATTAAAGATCTGGAACAGGGGGTGGCGAGGTGCCAAAACCCTCCACTTCAAAGGTCTGGAACTCTGCTTTGATTTGGGGTATACTGGAGTTTGTGCCTTTGCGTAAACGCTGCGCAATTGTGGAAACCCCGTGCGTAAAAGTGGACCGTAAAGGTCATTACTGTATTTACCTGTTCGGTGGCACAGATGCCTCTGCGGGTCTGCATTGCGCAGGAGAATTCCTCTATTGTAAGTGTAATTTGCATGATAATGCGACGTATAAAACACGTATAATAAGGAGGGCAGAGGGTGAGCACTACTACTAGACACAAATAAGACATTGTGGGTAAAAAGCCAAACCAGCACCCTAAAACACAAAACGTGCCATATTGCTTTCAGTACCACCACCACTAAATTCACAACAGGCCAAGTAAGTATTAATGCACCACATTTTTCATGTTTTTCATATCAGGTAAGAAACATTTTTGCGCACTTGGCACAAATAAATAAAATCGTTTTCCAGACATTATAAACCCTCATACAGAAAAGCGGGCAACGTGAGAATGTGGTTGGACACAAACCAGAAGTCACAAAACAACGGGCAGAACAAACGAAGCGCAGGGCAACACCTGTCGCTTTCTTTGGAGAAGGGCCCTTAATTCCCCCGGCTGATTCAGTTTGGGCTGAGGGGCCGCCGGCAGCAGCTGCCAACTGAAGGCATCGCGTTTCATCCGCCTAACAGCCGCGTAAATCTGCTGAGGCTCGGACACAAAGAGGCACAGGAATGAATGGGTCGGGCAGAGAACAGATAGTAGTGATAGTGATGTGAGGAGATTCACCAGTTACGTGGGTTAAAACGAACAAGAGTTTTAAGCTACAAATAATACTTGTATTTTCATCCTCACATTGCACATTTCATAAGTCATCCTCGAATAATAGTAGGCTATAATATGTGATACTACTTTCATAAAAAAAAAAAAANTAAAAAAAAAAAAAGAAAAAAAAAAGAAGCATCACTCTGATCCTAATAACAGTTTATTCAGCTTGGTTGTCCTTAAACTGTATCAGTCTAGAATGAACTGATGATGACCTGGATGAGTCGCTGGTCTGCATGCAGTTCATAAGGACATCAGGGGAGAGAAGAAGAAAAAAACAGAGCGATCGGTCCCTTCACACACACAAAAAATGATTTATTAAAGCCCATCTAGCTCCTCGGGGCGCAGACCGGGTCTGACCGGAGACAAAGGGAGCGGGCGCTCATTGGCTCCGGCCGTGTGCGCTCTGTTGTCCCCAGCCAGAGCAGCTCAGCCCCTATTCACATGCTAATAAGCCCCTATAAATACTAACAGCAGCCACTCAGCGCCAGCAGCACGACTCACTAGGACTGTACAATAAACACAGGGCGCCTCGTCTGTGACTTTATAGATTTTTTTTTTCTGTAACCGGTTCCGTTTGCCAGCTGCCCCTGCTGCTGACGAATCGGGAGGAGAAGCAGAATTGGGAGAAGCCAGAGACGCGGCGATCCAACCAACATGGCCCCCTCGGCTCGGCCCAGCAAGAACGGACTTAGCACGGATGAGGATGAGCCGTACTATGGGATTCAGAAAGGGGACAGAAAGGTATCAGCTGAGGGGTGTTGAAAGGTTACGCACTTTTTGGCAGCAGGTCACTAATCGCGCCGGTTTTACGCATCGATTCATAAAATAAATAAATAAATAAATAAATAAATAAATTGTGTCGCTTTTGAGGAAATGATGATAGATGAAATGAATCAGCAACTTTCATTCAGTGTTTTCATCGCTCCAGAGAGCCGTTAATAAACGCGAAACAATAAGGCATGCACTATTCATGTAAATGAAACGCATTTAACTTCAGCAGGATTCTCTCAAACGCGATCAGCGCACGCAGTGAGATTTGATTGTGTTTCTGCAGACTCGGAAACCTTTAGTGGAGAAGAAGCGGAGAGCTCGCATCAATGAGAGCTTGCAGGAGCTGCGGACGTTGCTGGCGGACACAGATGTGAGTGTATGAGGGACACACACACACATACACGCATAGTAACATTCACCTGTCCTGTGCTACATTTCTGATGGAGCTCATGTTCCTGTTTTCCACAGTTTCACTCCAAGATGGAGAACGCAGAGGTGCTGGAGATGACAGTGAAAAAGGTGGAGGACATCCTGAAGAACCGAACCCGAGGTCAGTTTAATCCCATCCACGGGGTCCTCTGTTCAAATCATAAAAGTAATGCTTACACCTCATCTATAAAAAAAATAAATAATAAATAAAAATAAAAAAATAATAAAAATTAAAAAAATGGTAATACGTGTTTGTATGCATTATTTTCACTTAATACCAGCACTATTTATTGCATTTACTGGATTAAAAAAAAAGCTGAATAAATAAGACAGAATTATATATATATATATATCACAATATTTTCAACTTCAAAATTGACCACTTGTTGATATTTTAGGGATTACCCTGATTTATAAATATGGATATGATAATAGATTTGACTCTGCTGGAACAGTCCAACAAGTTCAAAAAGTTGTATCACTTAATTATGAGGAAACATCTGGAGAAGACAAAAATTAGGCTAAACCACAACCAAATGCCAGCTGATATACAGTCTCAAAGCATGATATTGATATTATGCTGATATAAGTATATCCAATATACAAATACACAAATCTATATCCAATATCCAATATATCCAAGTATATCCAATATACAAATATATCCAAATCAAACCAATGGCAAAATCTAATGTAGGCTATAACCTGATAAAGTGGAATTATCCAAGTTTGGCATAGAAGACTGAGAAAGGGAATCAGTAGCTGTTACATAAGGAATATTTCACCTTCAAATTGAAATGTAAAGAATAGAAGCATGTTAAAATGTTAAAATGTTAAATGAGTGTGTTATTGTATTCTCACCTGGATGAGCAGAAAACAGTGGAAAATCTTTCACAATGAAGTAATGACATTAATGCATCGCTGACTAACAAATTGATGCGTTCAGGTTTAATTTATTAATCTCCCACAGAAACAGAAGCACTCAACCGAGAAGCCAGCGAGCGGTTTGCAGCTGGCTACATCCAGTGTATGCATGAAGTCCACATGTTCGTGTCCAACTGTCCCGGGATCGATTCCACGGTGGCAGCGGAGCTCCTCAACCATCTCCTAGAGTGTATGCCCTTGAACGAGGACCACCTCCAGGATGTGCTCATGGATCTAATCACGGACACTTCTGGGAACAGCAACAGCACTTGGCACGGAGGCGGAGAGGCGCTTGGCGTGAGTCTGGCTTCACCTGGGGGAAGGAGCATCGCCAGCGGCTCGTCCTCGGCCCTCTCCCCGGCCCCCTCCATCATAACCAGTGAGGATCTGTGCTCTGATCTGGAGGAGACAGACAGCGAGCACAACCAAAGCTCCACGGAGGGTCCGGAGAACAGGGAGGCTCTGAGTGTGCCTACCATACCTCAGTCTATGTGGAGGCCCTGGTAGGACTTAGATACAGGGTAGTGTTAGCGTTTGCAGGCACCCTGATAAGATCTGACTCCGGGCCCCCTTCCCAATGCTTTCAAAGGAAAACTCCACCCTAATATCGACTGAATGCAAAGCTTTTCTCTGGATGAACTGCATCACATTCATGTTTATCTGTCATGGAGAGAGAAATCCTTCAAAAAAAAAAAAAAAGANAAAAAAAAAAAAAAAGACGCAGAAAGACCACCACACCCATGTCCAAGACAACCTCAAAATCTTTGGATTTGGACTTTCGCTTCAAGTTCGCAGCAAGTTCAAGTCCATTCTCTGGCATTCTGGGAAATGTTGGGATTCACAAACTGAAGTTGATGTTCAGTGAAAGCAGGTACATCAACATTCATTCTTATAAAAAAAAAAAAAAACNAAAAAAAAAAAAAAAGCCCTAAAGTACACTGGACATACCGGACAGTATCTGAGTATCACAGATTTAAAGGGTGGAGTTTTCCTTTACTATAGGGGCCCTTCCTTTCTGTGGGGCCCATGGAGTTTGGGACCTTCAGAAAGTACTCCATCTTTTCACTGGTTTGGAGAACATTCACTTATAACCCAACAAAGGACAGAAGAGGAACATTCAGGATGTTCAGTGTATGTCAAAAATGTTGTGTATAAAGGAGCTCTTTTAGAAACTGAGATGCCTCTGATTAATATAAATATTTCTATTGTATTTCATAAGGTTATAAATGTCTGTAGTTTATTTGACCAATAGCCTCCTTCAGGATGACCACTGTATGTTGTAATAATGATGTTTAGAAATGTTTTTTGCCATTAAAATGTCTGAGATCAATAAAATAATGTATGAAAAGGCTGATTGATGTGAGTTTTAGAACAGACACAGCACAGGATGGGGGAATGTGGGTAGTTTATTATTAAATAATTTTAATTTAAAGGGCATCAGGCTGATTTGTATTCACTTATTTAGACGTATAGAATATTAGTTCAGAGTTAAAGTTCGATTGCATCGTCCATTCAATTAACACCAAATTATCACTATAGTGTTGCTTTTAGACAGCTAATACATTATGGTTGCTCATAAAATATTGTCCAAATGTTGTGTATGTTTATTCTTTTACTCTGTCAGTCTAAATATTAAACACGGTTCTCAGATTGGGTCTCCTGGCTGGGATGGCTAACTTTACGCATGGCGCACACTCTTTGGTACCATGCGTAAAGTTGCTATTTGACGCGGTAAACCTCACAAAATATATAATTATTTGCCAAACTATATGTCCCCATCAAAACCTCCACATCACCTCCACCCCCTGCTCGGTCTCTTCACACCGCACGGACGCGCGGTGCGCGTGCGCACATGAAAGAGTTCCACCTCAAAGCCTGCGTGTCTTCACTCTCACCTCCAAATACAATGACCATTAACAACGGACTGTTAGATCCTGTTTGCATCAGAAAACCACCAACCATCCTGCGGGCTCCGCACAGCGCCACATGAGTCCTACGCAAGTTATCACGTGGTATCCCTTGTTACAGGTTTCTGTGTGTGTGTGTGTGTGTGTGTGTGTTATATTTCCGTCTTCTTTTACTCTCAATAAGCCAGTTACTTCTCGTTTACAAAGGGATGCCATTACCTTTCCATCATCAGCTTGCAAATAACAAAAGGGATAGGAATATGGATCAAATATGACTTGATTGATAAATTCAGAGCCTGACACATATAGATGAGCAAGGCCTGTAATATTCTTTGTGCAGCTAATATAATTGCTAAAGTATTTTTGCGCATATAACTCACAAAGTGCCAGAGGTGCGCAAGGTCTGTGTGTGTTTCACCTCTTCCCCAACATGAACAAGACTTTTGCTGGAATCAGTTTGACATCAGATAATGATGAGGAGGATTTTTGGTCGACAAAGAAAAGAATCCCTCCAGCATCGTCGGCAGAAGCTGGGCCGGAAGTGTGACGCCTGTGACTTAGACATTTGTGTACCAGGCTCAGGATTTATCAATCAACCTTTCTGTATGTCATATGAAGAGTGACACTTCAACATGCGCGATTCAAAACGTTGTTCCCAGCCTGTTGTCACGTGATGTTGAGGTACTGAAGGAATGTTTGCATGTGTGAAGTGGGAGTGGAAGAGACACGGCGATCAAAGCTGCCGGCCGGTGTGTGACCATTTGACAGAGGAGCGTCAAAGGCTGAAAGGATACAAGCAGTCTTCAGTTTCACACACACACACACACACACACACACACACACACACACACACACACACACACACACACAAGAATGAAAGCTCAGATGTAAAGTGGATTATGCATGTGTGTGTTATGCATGTGTGTGTGCATTTCATTTATCAGCAAGTGCAACAATTTTCTTTCCTTTAGCAGTTATGATAGAATTTGTAGATTTCAGCCAAAATCTTGTTTCAAAATTCGTCAAAATATTAATATCTCAAAGTCCTGAGCAAAACGAGATTTCATCGCTTCATTCATTCTGCCTGGACAACTCAAAGCTGTGAAGACTTAAAGGACCATACCGGCCATTTTGCATGTTTGAGCCTAATATTCAATTTTCATACACGTAATTGTGTAACTTTACTGACAATCATTTTCCAAAGCAAACTACTGGAATGGGTGATTTAAAAATGTTTTTACTACCTTCCAGACTGCCACTGGTTTCAGTTCATTCTGGTACACTGTTAAAATCAACTTGTTGGTACTTGAAATGTTCTTGGGATAGATAATCTATCATCATGAACAACACATGCATTCAGGGTTTTTGTTTTTTTTTTCGAAATTAGCCTACATAATTTTAGCATTTAAGCACAAGAAAAAGCACTGGGTCATCTGAAAATTCTTCCTGTTGTCAGTTCTTCAGTACAGCACTTAAATGCACCACTAGCATTTTCAGATCACTCTGAGGTTTTTATTGCCCTAAACACCAAAATTGCGCAACTTCTAAAAAAAAAACCTGAATATACCTGAATACATGTCTTGTTTGAGATGATAAATTACCTATCCCAAGAACATTTCAAGTATCGACAAGTTGATTTTAATAGTATTATTAATATAATAATACTTACCAGAATGAATTGAAACCAATGGCAGTCTGGAAGGTAGGAAAAACACTTTTAATTCACTATTCCAGTAGTATGCTTTGGGAAATGATTGTTAGTAACGTTATTACGTGTATGAAAATTGAATATATTAGGCTCAAACATGCAAGATGGATGGTATGGTCCTTTAAAGACAGTTTGAGCATTTCTTCATTCAGCCTGATCTCACAAGAAATTTATTTGAAATTTATAAAGAAAATAAATGTCATCCATTCATCGCATTAAATGCAAAAACTGTGGACTCTGTATTGTGGTTTGCATTAAAGTAAAGACCCTGACTGAAGCCTTAGTTTTAACCAAAAATAACACCAAAATCCCCAGATAGGCATAAAGGCATTTCAGAACTTGCTCTAGGCTCATTGGTTTTCATAAGATGAGATGCTAATTTGTGTTTTTCACATACAGACTAGACTTTATGGCTGAGAATATTTTGCTCCATCACCCCCACCCCATCCCCTACCCTCCCCACTCTATCCACAAACCAATAACTGAAAGCGACAGATGACAGGCTGACCACATTACCGGATTTTCTTTTTCTGAAAAGACAAAAAAAAAAAAAAAAAAAAAAAAAAAAAAAAACAGACAAGAGGCAGGAATCTTGCATCCAAATGCATCAGCTGTGGGTTTGTGACTGTGCATGAGTTCTGAGGTTAAAGGTCGTTGAAATGCACCAGTTGGTGTGAGAGAGAGACTCAACGGTGGAGGCGAGCGTATGGCAGAAACAGATCCCAGGGGAGCCCGCCATCCTTGGGTGATTCTCAGCTGTCTTTGGCTGTGAAAGAAAAACAGTGCATCCAAATCATCACCAACTTTCTCACTTTAGATACAAGAGAATCATTATTTCCTCACATGAAAACTACAAGAGCACTTTTGCCATGCCTTACCTCTGCCAAGGCCGAACAAGCCTCGAAGACAAAACTTAAATAAAATCCTACTTTTATGTGGGGGAGTTGATCCTCTGCATTGGACACGCCACACAAAATGGACCAGGGATTCAAACCCAGAACCTTCTCACTGTAAAGCAACGGTGCTAACTGCTGTTCCACCATGTACCCCAAAGAGATGACATAATGATATTAATATTAATAATACAAGGACTTAATTCATGTATTTGTCATGAGAAATTGTAGTTTCCAATGAAACTACAGTTCATTAGTTTCATTAGAACTAATGAAACTAATGAATTAATGAACAAACTCAATTTTATCACTATCCATTAGTTTAAAAATAAACACGTCTGGGAAAGCATCTTCATTTGTTTTAAATTAAAATACTACTAAAGTTATATTAAGTTATACATCTTAAAACCCATTGAATCACTTTACAATTAAGATACTTTATAACAAACTACAATGCTATCATCATTGTCTTATAATTCAGAGATATAAGTTATTCACCTTGGAAAGTTGTAAGCAGTATGTGTATTGTATTAAAAATTTTGATTGGACTGGCTCCTCCTCCTTTATGCCAGGTTGTTGAGCCTGTGGACAAAGAACGTTTCTGACTTTTTCAAGGCTTCAAGACTTTGGAACATATTCCTTTTGGAAATTAGGAACTGCTCCATGTATAATACTTTTAAAATCAAACTTAATTTTTCATTGAAATCCACTCAAATTTATAGCCATGGATGAACTAAAATGTATTAAGATTTGTCTTTTATATATGTCATTACTGTTGTTGATGATATTGTTACTGGTTTTATTCTAATTACTGTTTTTTTTTTTTTTTTTTTTTTTTTTTTGAGTGTTGGGACTGTGGGTGTAAATTAGCTGTTTAGCTAATCCCAGCACATTTACAATAGCAACATTTTATTGCAATGTTAATTAATGTGCATTGTCCCATTTAAAATAAGATACAAGTATAAATTTTACTTTCTGCGTAAATACACATTTTTGGGGAAATTTTTACATCAAAAGTCTATATTACCAAAATAACTGAGCCTGGTTTCCATGTTATGTACGAATTTTGTGTACAAACAATATTTCACCTGAGGATACCTTCCCCCCTTTTTAACTAGTTGGATCTGGATTTTTAAATATCCAGATCCAAACCAAATTGCACCTATTGATAATCTGCCGTTGTATAAATATGCCTGATTTTTTTCCCCATTGAGTTGGTATATTACTTATGAAGAAATAGATTAAAGTGTCCGAACCCGCTGTATCTCCCAATGTTAAGAAATCATGTTAAAAATTCCTGGATACACCCCTGGATCCAGATTGGCAACAAAATTTAACAGGCTCTCAACATGATCCAAACTTCCACCAGTTTCATCAAAATTTGTTCAGAAATGATTGAGTAGTACTGTTAAACAAACAAAAGCATAACCTCTTTCCCAGAGTTAATAAATCACCTGACAGGTGATTTAGATTTTTCAGTCACAGCAGACACTGAGTGAAGGTTACATTTTTGTAGTTTTATTACATCATTTTCATATCTCAAACAACACATCATCTCAACTACAAAAATTCACTGAACTGTGCAAAACTCTTTAATTTACCACAGACTTGTACAGTGGCAATGAGACAAGTTTACATGACCATACACAACATAAGGTGCTGGTACCGTGTGTGTGCATGTACAGATTAAGGAGCTTCCTGCAGCACATCAGCATGAAAAAAAAGGCTGAAATCATGAGTGCAACTTCATTCTCTTACTTTCAGTAACTGGAACATCTGATGTCCAAATATCAGCTTACAAATGAAATAAACATTCACGAATAAACATTTTGTAATGCTTTACACACAGGTGGAGGAGGCCCCTTCAATGTCCTTCACACAGAAATGAAACAAAAAACAGAGAGAGACTGCAGCTGCGCTCACGGAGAGACCCACAGAGAGAGCCCTGCACATCCACAGCAGAGACTCCACAAGCAAAATCTCCCACTGGAATCACTTTGTGTCCGTTCGCTTTGCACATACGCAGTGTTGGTTTTTCACTGCTTACAGTAACATGACCTGGGATTGATTAGAGGTAGTCCCTAATAATGCTCCGAAGCTCTTTCCTTCTTTGACAAATGAATTGAAACACACAAGAGAAAAAAAACAAACAAAAAAAAGGATGATGAAAAAATAATAGTTCTAACAAGAAAAAAAATAAAGGAAACAAACCAAGCTGGAGAGATGCTCTTGGTCCGTCTATCAGTTTCTGCCTGAGCACGATTGTTCCCAGTTCTCATGATGTTTAACTCCTTTCTAATACTTTAATGTTAGATGACATATGGTCGCCATTTTAAGTCAAGTCAAGTCAATCTGTATAGGCCCAGTGTACATACAATGTCTCAAAGGGCTTTACAGGCCTGCACATTAGCGGGTCTGACCCAGCCCAAGCTCTCTAAGAAGACGAGGACAAACTCCCTAAAAACCTTATTGTATAAGGAAAATGGAAGAAACCTCGGGAGAGGCTATTCAAAGAGANACTCCCTAAAAACCTTATTGTATAAGGAAAATGGAAGAAACCTCGGGAGAGGCTATTCAAAGAGAGTTTCCCTCTCCTCAAATGACCAGGTGTACAATAGGAGCCGCAGGTGTAGAAACAGGTAAATTACAAAGATCCAAAAACAAGGAAATATTACAGAATAATACGAACAGCAAACAATCAATGATCCAGTGTCAGTCAGTATGAAATCAATGTTCTGATGAGTAAAATATGAGTCACACAGAGTAAGATGGGATATTTTATAATGTATGTACAGCGTCAGTCTCTCCTGTGTAACCCTGTTTTCTGCATGATTTGCAGTAAAGCTTATTGAGGCAGCATGGTCCCCTTAGTAGCTACATAAGGACTTGTGATGAGCACAGTGACGCGCAGCTTTGACCTGCAGAGGATCCGCTCTGCTGAACACACAGCTACAGTGCGAGTGCTACTTCCACAGAGCCTGAAATATAATCTGTATTCGAAAAAGTTTTCAACTTCAGCTGTGGAAAGTGACTTTCAGTTCTAAAGGTGGTTTTAAAGTCAAACTTGTAATCCTAGTAGGAGGAGTCTTTCAGAAATGTACGAGTCAGAAAATGAGCACAGAGGGAAGTCAGTGGGAGTGGGATACTTTGTGAAACACTCTTTCACCTGAGGATCACCTGCCACCCCCCTTCTATTATAGATGTAGGTCTATCAACAACCAAAATTGTGGTGATGACTGAATTTGTATTACAAAACGATTTCAGCAGCTTCTATCAATACATTTACTCCGATCTTTCACAGTACTGCGACTAAGGTGAAAATACAGAATAAGATACTATTTAATATAAATATAGCATTTATGGGATTCTATCGTCTGCTGAATATACACGACTTGTTGCTTAATCTGTTTATGACGGGAAGTTGCCAGGTGAGGAAATGTGTGCGAAGGTCGTTTCTTCTGACTGCAAGACGATGACATGCTTGAGAAAATTGATTTAGTCGCATAATTCAGATCTGTTACTCTGAGTACACAGACATTTAAGTCTGATGATGGTGTTTACAAGACGCTTGAAAAAAGAAAGTCGATTTATTGCCTAAATTGTAGTAGAAAGTTCTAACATGCATGTAAATGTGTCAGTTGAGGGTTTTGAAGGTCTGCACCTGGAGGTCAGAGTGTGAAATGGACAGGCAGCGCCTTGCTTTTCATTATCAGAATAAACTTGTAAACTACTGTTTCACTCAGCTGAAGGTTTGGGCTTCAGCTTATAAAATCTATATTTAGATACACTACCTGGTAATAAAATAAATAAGGTATTTAGTTGAACTGATGGCCCACGCTACGTATCCGATTGTCAATATTAAAAACAGAGTAAATCAAAATTAAATATTGCTGGTTGCTGCATCAAGTCGTATCGCTGCTGTGACATTTCATTTCTGAGTCTGAGGACGTGAGATAAATATTCATTCAGGATATAAAAATAAGAGCCTTTAGAAAGTGAGCCTGCATTATCCAGTGAGCACATCTGTTCTACATAGTTTCCACTGGGAAAACAAAGGGCATTCTGGGTCTAAATGCTTTGAATTGGACAAGTTGGCAATAGAAGAAAACACAAACTTGTCTGACATCAGCAATGTGGAGCTGCTTGTTGATAAAAGTCAATTTTTGAACCATCAGCTTGTAAAAATATTTTTTTTAATCAAATATAATGGCATATTTATGTTGCCTAAAGTCTACATGGATGAAATTTTACCTCTGATGACTATTTGCTCAAGTTGCAGCAAAAGTCATGGAAATACTTAAATAAATATCTTGGAGGTCAAAGGTCATTTCACACACTACTAGGCTGTAACCTTTTCAGACCTTGCCTTTGTGTGTGTTTGTATGTGGTTATACATCCCCCCCCCCCCCCNCCCCCCCGGTGGGCGCATTAACAACTGCATCTCAGCAGCCCGACACACACAGGAACACACACATGAATACACCATCACACACATAGACAACACACATCTTCATATCCATCACAATGGCGACAGAGAGCTCTGCTTGAGTGAATGAGTGTATGTGTGTGTGTGTGTGTGTGTGTGTGTGTCAGGCACACAGCTGTTTATCTCACATTCACAATGTGTGCAAATATGTGTGTTTGTGTAAAAGTCTGGGACTGCTCTGCATAACGAGGGTCCGTGGTGGGTCAAGTGTGTCCCTCTGCTGGCGGTGTGTGTGTGTGTGTGTGTGTGTGTGTGTGTGTGTTCAGGAGCCAGAGTCTGGTAGCGGCTGAGGCTCCTCTGATTGGCTCTGGGGGTTCCGCTCCTCCTGATTCAGTGCCTCTCCCAGATCGCTCATGTCCATATCGGGCAGGTCCTCCTCGATGGGGTCTGCCGCTACGTCCTCGCAGTACACACACTCCTGAAGACGCACACACACACACATTTTATAAAGGTAATCACATGTTCTGTGTTGAAGGTCATGCAGTATGCGTGTGTGTGGTTTCCTCACCTTGACATTGATAGCAGCAGGCAGACCTCCCCTCCTCATCCAGGGGTGCTCCTCCACCAGCTCTCGCCGCTGGTCTGAGGTGAAGCGAGGCTGACTCTTCTGCATCTGCCGCAGCCTCTCCTTATCTTCCCGAAGAACCTTCTGAATGTCCCTGCAGGCCAGGAGACAGACAAGACTACAATTTACCAACAGGCTTCATTATTTATTTGCCTGGAGGACTGGGAGAGAGAGCCCTGCAAATTCATTATATTGCTGAAAAACATCACTTTTTTTGCTTTCCTTATTGCAAGTATGAAAACTAAAAAAAAAAAAAGACCAAATCAATCGATAGTCAATCAGATCTCCTGATATAAAAACATCAGCACACCCAGCAACTCACCTAGAAGGCATTTGATACGTCATCATGACTTTGTCATTGGCGTTGGCCATGAGCAGCCAGAGAGGCTCCTGGAGTACATATGATTTGATGAAATGCTCTACCTCTCCTTGAGCGGAGACCTTAGCCTGCGACTGGCCTCCTTCAGACCCACCGTCGCTCCTTGTCTTGGCTTTGGCCTTAGCTTTGGTGTCGTGCTCCAAGGAGTCGATGCTGCCAAAGTACTTGCTGGTGTTGCGGCTCCCTGAGTGTTTTGAGAGAGAGAAATAGTGACAGTCTGCATGTGTTTACTCATTCGTCCTGATTAACTGTTGCGTTGTAAAAAAAAGTCTAAAACGTGGCGTCACACAAATAATGGGATTTATCCTACGAACCGATCAGTAGCGACTTACTGATCCACGCTCACTTCTAATGACTTCTTCAGGCTCGCATGTTCCTCTACTGACCTGTTCTGCCAGAAGCGCCGCTCGCTGATGTCCCGCAGCCGTTGCAGCCGGACCCTGATCCAGAACCGGAGCCAGAGCCTGATCCTGAACCTGAACCCAAGGAGCCAGATGTGGCCGAGCCGGTGCCAGAGTGGGAGTCCTCCTGCTCCTGCAGCAAGATGTCCAGTAGGTCGCTGGATGAGGAGTTAGCGTCGCTGTGGGCCCCGTCGTCTCGAGAGTCCACCTACAAAACAAGGCAGCAACCGTCAGAGATACACACACACACGCTTTGCTGACACGCCGCCAGAGGCTTCACGTGTTCGTGTGGATGCTGTACCTCCCTCCCTCCCCCAGTTCTCTGTGTCTTTCACCTGTTTGTGATTCTCAGGCTTCACCATGGATCCATTCTTCTCTGCTGCTGCAGCTATTGCTGCTCCCCCTGTGCTGTTGGTCTGGACTCCAGCGGGGGGTGCCGTGCTGTCCTGACGTTCCACTGAACGCTGACCCTCCTCCATGCTCAGCAGATTGAGCTGCAGGGGTGAGCTGCACCGCGACTCAAACAGCGGTGGCGACGTGGCAGGGTCCCTGGCCCCGGAGGCCAGGGTGGAGGAACGTGATGCTGCCCCCACAGCTGGGGCTTTGGAGGGCTCTGTGGCCAAGGTATAGGGGAAGGGCTGAGCTTGATACGGGGATGGTGCCACAAATGGAGTCTGCACTGGGAAAGAAGGCTGAGCGGTGAAGGGCTGGGTGGTGTAGGCCGGCTGCGGGGCTTGGAAAGGCTGCTGCGTGGTGTAGACTGTCTGAGGGGCCTGGAATGGCTGCTGGGTGGTGAAGGCGGGCTGGACGGGGAAGGGCTGCTGGCTGGTGTAGGGGGGTTGTGTTTGCATGGAGTAGGCTGTCTGTGGGGGCTGAAATGGCTGCTGGGGTGAATACGTAGGCTGCGCTTGAGTCTGCTCGGGGAAGAAGGTTGTTCGGGGCGCGGCCCCCAGCTGACCTATCTGGCCTAACTGAGGGAAAAGGTAGTTGGGCAGCATCAAGGCCACCACGGGTGTAACGATAGGGGCGGGAAATGGAGTGGCGGTAGGGGGGGCCTGGCTGCTCTGTCTCTCCCCAAAACATGTAGAGAGAGAGGGGTCGGGGCGGGGTGCTGGAGCTGCAGCGGTGGGGGCTGGGGGGTAGAGCGGGTAGGCAGGCACCATGGCTGGGTAAGAGACATTAAAAGCTGACTGGGATGCTTCTGATGGAGACCATGAGGTTTGGTTGAGACCCTGGAGTGGGGGGCGGGGTTTGCGGTTGGACACAGCACTGTCTGAGGAATCGGGGTGCTTCATGCGAGGTTTCTTGGACTTCCTGTTGCGGTTGCCCTTCTTGGTGGTCGCTTCAGGCCTGGTGGCACTGTGTTTGGCAGCACCTCGCAGTCCAGAGGATTCTGAGCAGAGATGATACACACACACAGGTCAGAAGGACAGAAGTGTTGCTGGTGAAGAGACACTAATGAACTTGTAAACATCCACAAAGCAGAGAAAAAAGAACTTCAGATGTTTGCTGAGCGTGGAAATATTTCCGTCTAAAAATACATCAGCCAGTGTGGCAGTGAAACCACGGTATGCTCCTTCAAAGGACTTGTACCTTCGGCGTTGACTGGGCCTCTCTGCTTGTGCAGATACATGGAACAGTCCTTCTGGAAGGTCCTGGTGTTGTGGAGCTCTCGGCAGCGGGTGAGGAAGGCCTGCTCTTCCTTCTGTGTGTGCGCGGCCAGCACCTGCTTGGTGAGGCCCAGCCTCTTGTAGGCCTCCTTCTCCTGGCTAGGCGGAGACACC
The DNA here is from genome assembly GCA_014773175.1 of Lucifuga dentata. NCBI lineage: Eukaryota > Metazoa > Chordata > Actinopteri > Ophidiiformes > Bythitidae > Lucifuga > Lucifuga dentata. The sequence continues at coordinate 27,990 of VXCM01001821.1, forward strand.
ACGCTGACAGGAAGTGCCGGGGGGGCTGGGCTCTCTGCCACATCCTCAATAATCTCTGAGAGAGGAATAAGAGTCACACACATCAGTTGTACAGAATCAAAGGATTTGTATGTAGCACAGGACAGATGGATGTAAATTGAATATTTAATGTCACTGGTTTGTAAAATCAAGTGGATCAAGATGCACTTTGTGGAGCCATACAAATGTAATAAATATAGATATACAGTATAAGATGTAAGTTGCCACAACACAATGAAACTTCTACTCTTACACTGTTAACATAGTAACTAGAATTAAAACGTGCACCAAGAGAGGATCCATATTCATTTAAACGACTTTGCTGGGGAACCAGAAGAAGACAGTTAGATGGAAACAGTTTATATTCCAGGTGTATATGAGTGATCGAAATGACTTTTAATGAACACTAGGACTCACCAGACTCCGGCTGAGGCTTCTTGTCTCCCACATGGACAATGGTGCTGCTGTAACTGCACTGAGAGGTGATGGACACCACGCTCTCAGCCTTGCTGGGCAGGGTGAGGGGTGCCAGGGGTCCTCCGACCACAGGAGCAGCCCCAGATGGAGGCTTCTTCGGTGCTTTCATGGTTGACATACCTGGCTGAGCATCTAGCATCAAAGCATCTGGATGGGGAGAGAGGGGCGGCGTTACATTAGCTTCAATAAACAGCTGATCACTAAAAACTCACAATCAGGAATAGTGTAATCAGTGTGTAGTAAGTCTTAAAGCACTGGAATAATAACACAGGGAGGTGAAAGCATGAATTATGAAAAAGTCGACTCGGTGCAGCTGAATGAACGTCAAAGAAGTGGATCTGCTATTTTCGACTGTGTGGTATTGTGTGTGTGTGTGTGTGTGTGTGTGTGTGTGTGTGTGTGTGCGCACAAATGTGTGATGTGCACATGCCTGTGTTTGCATCCTGAGGCACTTGCATGCCATCCTCTGACCCCTTCTTGTCATCGTCTGATTTGGAGGAGGTGGTGTTGGAGGAAAACTGGTACTTCCTCTTGAAGGGGACGTTACAACTCTCTAGGTACCTGAGAAAACACAAAAGGGTTGAATCAGAGCGTGAATGTATGTAAGTGCCAATGTCAAAAGGTGAATATGGACACACATGCGCATGTGCACATGCACACTTACCTGATGACACTGTCAAGGCAGCTGATCTGCTGGTAGGAGTACACAGTCTGGTCTTTGTAGGTCAAGTCCTCCAGGCTGGCTGCAGTACCATCTTTGGCCAGCAGAGGGGGTGCTGAGTCCTTCAGACGCACCGCTGGACTCTTCTGGCTTGCTGATGCTGGAGGGAAGAAGGGGGGGTNGAGAGAGAGAGAGAGAGAGAGAGAGAGAGAGAGAGAGAGAGAGAGAAGGGAAGGGAAGGAGATGATGTCAGAAAACATGCACAAAGCATAGGCAGGTGATCACAGAGCTGGAAATAAATCTAGAACGTATTCACTCTTTGTTGGATGATTCTAGTCATTGTCATGGTGTGGCTCAAGACCATGACAAAGAGAGAGGACCAAACATACAGTATAATGTTACTAACTCTTCATGTGGCAGCCACCACAGTTAGAAGGTAGTCAGAAGTTTACATTTTTGATTTTTAAAAGGGAAATCGCAGGATCTTTTTTTCAACTTCTCCTTAGCTGAACATTTGCCAGCTTTGTTCTTCTATTCAGTCCAGGGTGGGGAGTTACCCCCCCTCCTCCATATAGAATGGGTTGGGTAGTATTAAATTGAACTCACTTTCAGTGGTCTTCTTTTGCTCAGGCTTTGATGACGGTGAGGGTGAAGAGGAAGGGGAGCGCAGGCAGACTTGAGAGTCCTGATTCTTCAGCATGTGGACCCCCTTACAAATTTCTTGGAATGTCCGGGGAGGCTTGGCCTTTCCAGTCTCCTCCGCTACATTTCCAGCTGCCACATTCCCGTTGCTCTCGCTGGATGAACTGATGCTCACCAGTTGCTCATGAGAACCATTGCTGCCATGGCTACCATAACCACTGGAGCCCATATTGTGGACAGGCTGGAGAGAGAGGGAGGGAGGGAGGGAGGGAGATGGANGAGAGAGAGAGAGAGAGAGAGAGAGAGAGAGAGAGAGAGTGAGAGAGAGATTGGTTGTTATAGAAACAATGTATGAGATAGGAGAAATGCATGTATGTATTAAAAATGTATAAATGCATACTTGGAGCAGTAGCCTGTGGATCTGTTCACTAATTTCCTGGCTATCTGAGTCCATGATCTTCCCGCCGTGGAAAGCTGGAGCCGCAAAAACGTCTTCGTTCACAGGACCCCTTAAATACACACGCAGACACACACAGTCAGCATACTGCAATGTACTGAAACTAATGACAGTCGTACAGTGGGGTCCAAAAGTCTGAGACCACTGTGAAAATGCTTCTACTTTGCATTCTTTTTGAATTTAATACAAGATTTCTCATTACAAATGACAATATCTATCACCTTAACAATTTGAGTAAAACCTGAATCTTTGAAAAATGTACATGAATTTCAGAATATCTTAGTATTTGGTGTGCCCCCCTTTTGCTTTAATGATAGCATCACCCCAGCTGGCATGGACTCCACAAGTTTGTGCAAAACCTGATGAGCCAAGTTATCTCAGCATAATCTGACAATGTTCCAAAGAGCTTCCTATGATGCCAGACTTTCTGATTATTTCCACATTTACATGAAAAACATCATGGATTTTCAGTGTGGTCTCGGACTTTTGGACCTCACTGTATATGCGGGTAGTATTTATTGGGCTACTGTCCTTTAAGTGTAAGGATGGAATCAGGGCTAGTTTAAAGTTAGTGTGGGTTGGTTTTAGGCATGTAGTGCTGGAGGTCAACCCTCACAACAGGACTATTGATGCATTCATTCCCTTAACCCAAATATAACAATAAAAATATGTGTTCCTGCATGTAGACTTACATGCGGACTTTGTGCCTGCCGATGACGAAAGAGACCTTTCGGCTCCATGGGTTGACAAAGCTGGACCAGCTGGTGTCGATAGTGATGTACTTGCCGTTTCTTGCACAGAAACGGATTGAGGAGTGGTCAAACGGCTGGCCGGCGTACTGTAGGACTGTAGAAGAAGAAGGTAGTGTGAGAGAGAGAGAGAGATAAGAAATGTTTTTTGTGTTTTTTTGTTTTTTTTTACTGATGATGTCTGTTCCATAAAAAAAATCTGTTATGTCTCTTGTCTGTAAATCTAAATCTAAATTCAACCAATTAAAAACAATGAGAAGGTTTTTCATAAAATGACTAAAAGCACAACAAGATTTATTTCTTCATAGCGTTTTAAGTTACGACCATAAACATCAGCAAATGTTTTGATAAAGTTTGTTCCATAATTTATAGTAATATCTTGTGTACTGTAGAATGCAGAATACAACTAGGACCATTTGTATTTGCCCATGTGTTTTGGCTTGTAAGTAATTAGAGCAGCTAATGAACTTTGAATGAAAGGCGTTCCTACTTTTCCGATGCACGGCCAGCATCAAGGGTCGGTCATTTGGGTGCAGATTGAGCAGCACAGGGGTCCCAATCAGGTCCTGAGGGAGGTAACCCAACAGAGGAACAGCCCTGATGGAGAAACATACAGAGAACTTTATATAATTGCTTACAGAGACTTTATATAACTACACTTGATTCCTGCTTGACTGTTTCATTGTGGCCTCCTAATTCAAAAACAGCAAATAACTCCTTAAAAGTAGCTGCTACTATCATCAATTTTAAGCAATGATTTCATGTTTGTCTCTATTTTATTCGTGTTTGTAGAATGGAACAGCTGTTTTTCAACAATATTTTTACAATTATTTTAACAATATTAACATTAACGTTTAGCAGCCTCCAGCTGAATATAAGAAAATAAAATTACACACCCACAACTGTGTTAACATGTATTTAAAAAAAAAAAAAAAGGTAAAAGTAATTACAAAATAGAACAGAGAGAAGAAGGGGAAAGCAGGTAGTTTCAACTGAAACAGCTTATTGGAGTTTTTAAGTTATTATGTGTGTACCACTTGTCACACATCATATGGCAATAAATTTCCCTGACATTAGATTTAGATTTGCCCATTTTTATGCCATGAACACATTTTCTGTATGACTCTGAAGGAACCTGGTCCACTCACCTTTCATCCACATCCTGGAACACACAGTTGGGTGTGTGTGTGGTGGTGAAGATGCGTTTGTCAGTAGGGATCCTCGGTGCTGTGGAAGCAGACAAAAAGATTAAAAGTACAGCCAGTAGTAGGCTGATACTCCGAATGTACACCAATGTACGTGTGTCTACGAAAGGGTGACAGCCTTACGAGTCTTAAAATTATCATCTAAATGAGACTTTGCAAATGTAATTGTGACATAAATTGTGTGCAAAATGTAATTCTTCTTAAGAGATCAAACTGAGTGTGCAGGTTTGTAGCGTGGCAAATCAGTCAGTCATGTCAGCTTGGTTGGAGACTCTAAAAGGGCTGGAATGTGATGAATAAAAAGTACAATAAAAAAAATGTGTCACTTGAGAAACAAAGATCTCACCTTCATATCCTGAATGCACCCTCTCAACCAGCAGGAGGCAGCAGAACTGCTCCTCCGCCAGCTCAGCGTCCTGCACTTTCATCAGGTATGGAGTCATACGGAAAGGGTAGTACTGGAGGTCCCCTTCACGCTCCTTTCCCCCACTGCAACACACATACGCACACACACAGAATAAGCCATTGGTTAAGGAGCAATTAATGAGCAATTGTCCGAATCTGTATCATTCTCCTTTACTCCTTTTGTTGTTGGTTGTAGATACAAACTGAAGTAAAAACAAAATGTTGGCACTTTCATTTGGCTCACTGATCTGGCGAATTGTAATTAAATTTGTATATTAATGTGTTACAGTGACATGTGAATGAATATATTTATGCAAACTTTTTAAGTACACTTATTAAATTTTATTTCGGTAGAAGTTACTCTTTAACAGTTGTAAAATTATTGAATTTTCATTTTTTTCTACCATCCATGCTATAAGTGAAAAACTGTTGTAACACTACATCTGGACAGTAGATGGAGACAGATTAATATTTTCCTCTTCCTTGCTGACCCTTTGCTGACTCAGAGATTATTTAAACAGGAAACTATGGATCAGAGAAGCATGCTGCCACTCACCTGATGCGGCAAAAGAAGGATTTCTCCTGCATGCACTCCGTGGGAGATGACTCTGAATAACAGGCAGGGAGACGGTGAGGAGGTGGAGAAAAGGAGGACAGGAAGAATATATCAGCAAATGGAGTTAAGTGACTATTTTCAAAGGTCCCATCTTTTAGTCATCGATAATCTACACTAGTGACAGTAACTGGAAAGGTGTGGGCAGCGTTGTGTGTTTTGTCTACGATGAGTCTAATAGTGCATTTGAGCACATTTTGTGTAGCTTGTTTTTAAACAGATGAGAAGCACCATGAGAGTGAAAATAATATGCAACTGAAGTGTGAATATTTGTAATTAAAATGCATCAGATTCTAAGAGAAGCAATGAACTGAGACCCTTCACCCAAAATAATTTCTGTTGTGTGGAAAGTTCTGGTCCACAGGAAGTAACAAATTGGAATTTCTGGTGATAACCTGAGATGCTTGAGGTTTTTTTTTCTTGATTTAGTAGATTTTTTGGTGAAAATCTGCCCATTGCATATTTGCTCCAGTAGTGGCATCAACCACTAATTTGACGTCACGGAACTGAGAAAAGCTCCTAAATCCCAAAATGAATGAGTGCAGTCTGCTTTAATTGGCAAGTTACTGAGGGATTACACTCTGGCTGTTGTACTAGCGCCTCATACTGGTTTGTTAGAGTGACTGCACTGAAGGATCGGGGGTTAGTGTCAACCTCTGTGCATGTTACGCCTTTTGACTGACAGGTAAAGAAGCGACAAAACATGTGGCTGTCCACACGCTCGCTCCCACCCTCGCAAAAAAAACAAAAAAAAAAAGAAAAGAAGTTGGTCACTTTCACTTCAGAGACATAAGGCAAACCTGCAGCATAAGCTTCTGACTGTGGCAATCGCACAAATGTGACAGGTGCGTCTATGTAGGCGTGCATTCATTAACGCGTGACCGAGCACATGAATCAAATATGTGTTATGTGTGTATGAGCATGTGTACATAGACGTGGGTGGGAAGGAAACAGATGCTTGTGTAATTGCAGGAGGTGGCGTGGGTCATGTGGGTTTTCCACGTGCCCTCTGTGGGCAGAATGTTAAGGGGTGATTGATATATAACACCTTGTCCGTTCCATCCCGAGAGCAACATTAGCGATTCAACCGTTCCAGTTTTGAACACGTTACAATTATGATTTGCAAACGTGGCTTGTGTGTGTGTGTGTGTGTGTGTGTGTGTGTGAATGGCCAGTACCTGCTCCGGTGCACATGCTCCACGAGGGCAGGCGGTACGGCGTGGTGAAGCTGTAGAACACGCTGACATCCTGTGGTGTCAAGAACTCCACAAACTTGGCGTTGTTAAAAACTTCCCGCTTGCAGTTCAGGATGGACGCTGCCTGGTCCGAAATGTAAACAATCTTCCCCGTGATAAGCGAGACGGCTACAGCAAATATGTCCTGCAAAAAAAAGCAGATAAAACAGTCTCAGTGTGTGTGTGTGAATGTTGTGCCTTTCTTCCCTCAAACATACACATTTGTCTGTTAAGCTTTTTTTTGGTGTATGTATATCTGGCTAAGTTATACAGTATGTTCATTTTATATGGACCGTATAACCTACTGTGCTGCTACGTGACAAAAGAAGTTATCAGCTGAGTTTAAGTTTAGGGGTTTAACTCAAACCCACAGTTCCTGACTAATTCATTCTGCTGCAGGCTAATTAAGAATTTCCAATAACACAATGTTTTTGTGCTGCCAAAGTAAAATTTAAGGCAGTTTCAATGTTTAAATTGGCTATTTTGAGACCATTTCAAAGCTGTCTGAGACGATGTTCAATGTTTGAGCTGGGATATACTTATTTATATACTTCATATACCATTTATATACTTAATACTTATTCAATGCCATCATTCAGCAGCTGACAAAAACATGGAAATACTCTTTTCATTGAGCACTATGAAATTAATAATTATTCAAGAATCAAAACTGAAGTTAATTTGAAAACACTCCTTTATTGCTGTGCATGCACATGAACAGTTTGCTTTTCTGTGTTTAGTGGTTATGTCCTTACTGTGGTGATTTGAGGTACTTACAGTGTTTTTGAGGGTGTATTCGGAGGTGATGCTGTTGATTTCCTCTATGGTGTAGGATAACACGTCAAAGCCTGCAGGCTGGCTGTCATTGATCATCAGCATCTGGTAGTATTCCTCATTGGCTGCAAAACCAGTCAGACGCATTAACTTTCTTTCTCTCTATTCAGCATGCTTTTTTTTTTTAGCGCCACGACAGATGCAATGTGCCGTCGCTATCTCAATACGACGACTTCATCCAATCTTCACACTCAAAACCCCATGAACATGATTCACGATGAAAGTTTATGCTCTGGCCTGGACTAATATATTAAAACTTAAGGATTAGTTTATTAAGTCCCTAACGCAACACCATTGATGCATGTTCAGAGTGATATGAAACAAATGTATGAACACAGACATGAAAAACAGACAAAAAAAAAAAAAAAAAAAAAAANAAAAAAAAAGCAAGTCTTACCTTGAACCTGCTTGACGCATCGCAGGGCATATTTGAGCGTGTTGAGCGTGCTGGACTTGCCCATGCTCCTCTTTTCAGACGGTAGATGCATCTTCAGCTCTTTAAGGGTCTTGAAGAGCTCCTTCTGTGTCTTAGCTTTGGCTGACTGTTCGCTGCTGCAGGGGTGCGCATGAGACAGACACACGTGTGTCAAAATGACAAAATCGCACCAATGCTGTCACACGGCTCTCCAGCATGGAGAGCAGAACGGGAGGAAGTCGCTACCAGTGCTAGCGCAGGTGACAATATGGCTCAATATGGCTAAAAAAAAATGTTCTCATGCTAAAATAAAAGGTCTATATACTGTGATTGTGAAGTTATATACATGTAAGTGTTGCGGGCAATGTGAGGTGTGCACTAACCTGCAGCCACTGGTTGAAGGGTTGTCCTGCTCGGAGCTCACCAGACTGAAGGCGTTGGAGCTGCTCGGCGGCGAGGGGCTGTGAGAGTTTGAGCTGTAAATGTAAACACAAATATGTTGCTGAAGGATGCGTACGAAACACGCACAACAGAAGAACAACAGATGCACAACAGAAACACAAAGATGAGGGATTTGCAGACTGTACCAGATTTAAAGGACCATACCATCCATTTTGCATGTTTGAGCTTAATATATTCAATTTTCATACACGTAACATTACTGACAATCATTTCCCAAAGCATACTACTGGAACGGTGTGTTAAAAAAAATTGTTCCTACCTTCCATTGGTTTCACTTCATTCTGGTACGCTATTAAAATCAACTTGTTGATACTTGAAATGTTCTTGCAACAGGTTGCAAGAACAACAGGTTGCAAGATGTTGTTTGCATCATCGCAAACAAAATGGATACTCAGGTTTTTTCAAAGTTTCATAATTTTAGCATTTAAACGCAATAAAACACACAGAGTGAATGTATATCTCCACCGGGGAATATAGTCCCTAAAGAAGACCTGTGTTTATCAAAAAATTTTAACTACTGTGACTTCGTAATTTTGCAGGCGAAATTTTTAAGCAGGCGAAATGTACAATTAGCAGGTGAAACATTGATTTTTAAGGTGGGTGTATCACTTGAATATTTGATTTTGAAGGATTAAGAGATTTTGCANTGATTTTTAAGGTGGGTGTATCACTTGAATATTTGATTTTGAAGGATTAAGAGATTTTGCAAAATAGCAGGAAAGCTGAGATACGATTTTATCCTGTAGGAAATGATTGTCAGTAACGTAATGGACAGTATGAAAATTGAGTATATTTGGGCTCAAACATGCAAAATGGTCAGTATGGTCCTTTAAAATGTCACTGAGGGCAGATAACATCACAAACCCACCTTCTTTCATTCATATCATTTGGGTAAACTATTGATAAAACATACCATAACTTCTGTTTCAGATGGTAAACGTCACCAGTATGAAATCTGTGTGTGAAATGGATTTTAGTTTCTTAGCTGTTCTAAATTGTATTGGACAATACAATTGTCCAATACAATAGGACAATTGTATTGTCCAATTGTATTGAGTTATCAATAAATTTGATTGATATTGTGCTCAGTTGAATTATTCAGTTTATTTAGTAGCATTGTGCTCAGAACAGCCTCTTCTTCAGCTGTTCCACAGCTCCTGCATGCTGGACGTCTTCCTGTTCACGCTCCATTTCACATCATTTCACCATTTTTTGACACAGAAGTCATTCTTGTTACTGGTGATTTCACATTGATGGTTTCTGCTTTAAAATTCTCCCGGATCTTTTTTAATTTTTTGTTTGTTTGTTTCACAGTTGCAGCATTTCTGCTGAACAGATAGGAATTATTAGTGTAGAGGTAAATGGAGCTGGATCACAGGAGATGAACGAAGGAGACTAATTGGGACAGATTAACGCACCTGCGCGCAATTGTGAGGCGATGAGGGTGTTTCTAAAGGGGAGGAGAGTGAGACGGCGCTGTTGATTCTGGGAAGCGGTGTTCGGTGGACATTACAGGGCTTTGCCCGGCCAAGTAGGGATGGCAATTTCGAATCTTCAAAACAGTTTTGATACAGTTGAAACAGACACTTTCGAAACATTTCGAAATGTTTCAAAACACTGATTGTGCAGCCTGCTGGGAGAAATTAACTGCAACTCTAGAATGCTTGCAAGCTGACATGGTGGTCATGGTGACTGATGTTTCAAGACAGTGCAGTCACCGTTTCAAAACCGGAAATTTCAAACAGCTTCAAAACGTATTGATCCTGGGTGATGAAACTGCCATCTCTACGGCCAAGATCAGTGACTTTTGCACTCATTTCTGGCGGGAGGGTGCCGTTCGCATGCTGGTTAGGGCTGCCGGCAGTGAAGTTAGTAGGCGCTGCTGTGGGAGTGGGCTCGGGAGAGGTTCCAGAGAGGACTAGGGTTTGGCTAATGAGGGCTGTGGATCTGGGAGTGCTTGGCCGCTTGTCAGCGTATGGTGGAGGCGTCCCTTTTCCGTGAACAAGAGTCTCACAGCGAGCACTGGATCAGCGGCTCTTACAGACTTTTGTGCCCTGGGAGCCAGACCAGTGGCAAACGTTTGGAACCCGGGGGAGGGTCTGAAACCCCGGAGAAATTAAATAACTTTTAATTAAATGCATTTAGTGTTTTGTCCATTCTATCTTTATGTAACTGTGTCTTAATTGTAGATTTTAATATAGCAGCTCCAGACTGAGCGGTGCAGGGTAGCTACAGGTGCACTGAGTGTCTGCGGAGGCTCGAATCACCATGTGTGGTGAATTATTTCCTGTGCAGTGCCATGCTCAGTTGCAGTGTCCATCTTGGGGAATTTTATTGCCTTTCGGATGTTAGCGTGGCTTTGCATGTTTACTGTGCTTTTGGGTTTTGACTCCTGATATTAGTGTTCTGTAGTGACGGGAAGAGTGTGTGGGTGGTCTGCATCACCCTGACTAAAATATTACTGTCTGTGAACTGGCTTAAATGAATTGTTAAATAAAGCTTGTTTAATTTTATAGCTGCGTGACCCTCTGCTTTTGTACATTTGTGGTAAATTAGTCAATACAGGTCAATTGGGTTTATTACATTAGTCTGCACCTCCTCTCTCAATATGCGGAACTGTGAAACAGAGAATTTCAGATCTGCTGATTTGACTCGACTATTTCTCGTTAACAGTCGTTTACATGCACAGAGAAATCCGTTTATTGAGAATAAACAGATTGCTGTAATAAATCGGTGTAAGGCATTTACATGGGTTAAGAGTAATCTGATAAACAATCGGTTTATTAAAGGAAGTCGTCACAGAATGTGTGAAATCAGGAAGTGACGTCAATCTGACCTTTGACCCTACATCACAAGTAAACAAAACCATAGCTGTGTGTAGTTAGCTGCTATTAGCAATGGATTCGGTTACGTCTTTTTTATTTTTACAGTGCTTTTATCAGTTTGTGTTACTTAATTCATATGCAAAATGTACTACAGCTGATGCGTTGCTCCACAGAAGCCGACAGGGCTGGCGAGGCGTGCGCAGTGTCAATACACCAATCATAAACCGTTTAAGGGTTTACATGGCAATTCATAATCGCTTTATAATTGCGTAACCTAGGTCGGGTAAACAGATTTCTCATAAACGGAGTAACACATTTACATGACATGTCAGTAATCAATTTATTGGCATACGTCGATCATAACCTATTTATTGAGGTGCATGTAAACACACTGAGGCTTGAGTTAAAGGACCATATCACCCATTTTGCATGTTTGAACCTAATTCATTCAATTTTCAAACACATAAGGTTACTGACAACCATTTCCCAAAGGATAAAACCGTATTTCAGCTTTCCTGACATTTTGTAAAATCTTTTAATCTTTCAAAATCAAATATTCAAGCCATACATCCACCTTAAAAATCAATGTTTTGCCTGCTAATAGCTACGCAGCCTTATGAAGTCACAGTCGTCTAAATTTTTCGATAAACGCAGGTCTTCTTTTGGGATTACATTCCCTGGTGGAGACATACCTGTACATTCACTACGTGTATTTTATTGCGCTTAAATGCTAAAATTCCGTAATTTTGATTAAAAAAAAAACAGAATACACGTCTTATTCACGATGATGGATTACCTATCCCAAGAACGTTTCAAGTATCATCAAGTTGATTTTAATAGTGTATCAGAATGAAGTGAAACCAATGGAAGGTAGGAACAATTTTTTTTAACACACCGTTCCAGTAGTATGCTTTGGGAAATGATTGTCAGTAACGTTACATGTATGAAAATTGAATATATTAGGCTCAAACATGCAAAATGGCTGGTATGGTCCTTTAAGTAGCAGCTGGTTAACATGCTGATTCTCATTGGTGTTTAACTGAGACACACCTTACAGCAACATGTTGGTAATGTGATACCAGTGCACCAATTGACACAATGGAAGTTAATGAATGAGTTTCAGTTATTGTTAAATTTGCTTCCCATTCATTTTAAAGTTTTTTTAGGCACAAGGTTGAGTCACAAATAACAGAGATGAGTAATAATCAGAGGTCAAACAGTGAGCTGCTGCTGACATTTGCAACCGTGACACAGCTCAACCTTTAAAATAAAAACAAGACTTTAGTCAGACTCAATAAAAATGATGTAAAATGGAACAAAATTTAAAAAAATAAACCATCCCATAAGGTCTTTACTTTCACATCAAGATTAATGTTAGGAGTGTAAGTAAATACCTTTTCCTGTATGAGATTGTATAACCCTGATTACTGAAGTGCACGGCTCCCTGCTGTCATCGTGTGGCATAAATGATTTAATGTATCAACACATTCCTCCAGTTAAAGGACCATACTGAGGGTTTTGCATGTTTAAGCCCATTAAATACTACCTGCATACACGTTGCATTACTGATTTTGCTTTGTGTTATTTTGCCAAGTCCCCTAATCTGTCAATGTCTTTCAAGTAAACATTACGTCCAAAGTAAAAGGTGACGTTTTTAATTTCTCTGTAAAAGCCGTCTTCTGCCGGGACTATATTCGCTGGCGGAGACATACTATGCAGCTCCGTGTTGGACCGCTTCATTAAAAAAAGTCACTTCTACAAAAAATGTAACAGATGTTACGCTTGCTGTGATGATTTATTTATCTCAAGCATGTTTCAAGTCTCTACAAGTTAATTTAAATGAACTGAATGGAATGAACTGAAACCAACGGCAGTCAAGAAGATAGAAAAAGAAAACTAGATTTAACCGCTCCGCTGGTATGTTTTGGAAAATGGCTGTCAATTACGTAAACAAAAATTAGTTATCATGTCTTAGAATATGAATGTCCACAGAAACACCACCCACTCGACAGACAATTCCGTTTCCTAATGAGCTCATGCCAACATCATCAGCACCACTGTGATAAATGCAGGTGCAGGAAGCTTTGGTAGATGAGTCAGCCCGTTGGTTATGTAACAGCCAACCTTCGCTGGGTGAAGTGCTGCTTCTATCAGACCCAGATGAAAATGACATTCTGAGCTCCTTTGACAGCTGCGAGGGGCGTGTCAGGTGAGCGTGCATGTTTGAGTTGTGCGTGTGTGTGTGATGACTCAACATTTACTAGCATCCAATTAATGTGAAACAAATTACAACTGGAAGCCAGAAATGGTATTAAAATTGTGTTGCTATTATTGCACAGGTTTTTCTTTTTCTTCATTCAAATGTGATAGCTAAGATAACACACACACTGATGGCACTGCATCACCTGCTTGCTCGTATTCAGGTGGTCTTCTCTGTAAGTTTTGGCACGCCATCACCAAATTCAGTTGCAGTCATTGTCTTCTGTGGTCGGAGTTACATAAGTACAAATATTCTCTTTTCTCAGTCTGACTTCGTCTCTCATGGACTACAACAAAGACTCACAAAGGAGAAAAATGAACCTCCATTCCGTTTAATGAATGGGATTCCTATGACCTACATGGCTCCACTCCCCTGCGGCGGTGAGGAGAGTTTAATTTACCATGATGCACTACTTTGACATGGTCTCACCTCTTGTTGCTTCCTGATGACTCCATGAGAGCGGAGTCCTTGCCGTTGCCGTTGGAGCTGCCCACTGACTCATTTCCGTGGGACTCGTTGCCGTGGGACTCGTTGCCATGGGATTCTGTCCCACTCCCGCTGGAGCCGCTGCCTCCCATCTCTACGTCCTCGTGTAGCACTGGGCGTGAGCGCTTCCTGTCGTCATGAGGGGAGCCCGGTGAGGCCGCACGCTTGTGGCTGCTGTCGCTTCCCTCGGAGGCCAATCCCAGCTCAGGTTCCAGCTCGACGCCATCCTGCCCGCCGCAGTCTGCACTGTAACTGCTGGCCATGCAGTTCAATTGGCTGATGGAGTCACACAGGCAGCGCTCCTCTTCCTCCACCTGGAAGCCAACCCTTTCCCGATTGTGTTCACGCCGGTCCAGGGTCGAGTACAGGTACGGCTTCAGGTCACTGTCCTCAGACATGGAATGGACCAAAGGGCAAAATATGGGAGGTTACGTTACCTTCCACGGAGTGATGCCATGGTGTGAATGGTGCTGGAATGTACGCTGTGTTGATTCCTCAAGAGGGGAGGGTGCAGTCTGAAAAGAAAAATAAAACATAGTGGAAAGTATTTATACCAACCTTTACAGTAAAGTTCACTATGGTAGATAGAATATCAACAGCAAAGGAAAACAACCCTAAAATCAGATGCAATCAATAGGATTTAAGCAGAAATAATCGTTCAAAAATACAGAAGCCATTTTTAAAAAATCTGCTCAGCCGGGGTTTCTTTTGATGAGGCTTTTTAAAAATGAATGATAAAAGAAAGGTTACAGCAGCACAGGTAAAGTGAAGTGTGTGTACACACACACACACACACACACACACACACACACACACACACACACACACACACACANCGCACGCGCACACGCACACACTGGCTGCTGCCATCCATCCCTCAAAAGGTCTAGGCAGTAAATAGGCCGTGTTATGGCCTTTCCCGCTAGACTAAGCCTCAAACCAGTGCGATCCAGTTCCTAGTTTTTCAAAAGAGTTTTTCAGATGAAAGATGAGCCGGTCAAGATGAAAACAGCTCTGAAGATACAAAGACATCATATACCGTGTGTGTGTGTGTATACACACACACACACATATATATATAAATGCCACTCATACATGAGGATGTTAGGATTTGGAAGTTGAATGTGATTTGACATTAAGAGTCACTGGAATAACTGATGTAATTCGACACTTCACAAATGGACTAATAAACAGGAAGGAGGAGGTAATCAAATATTGAGAACCTCTGGAGAGAAAAGGACTCTCCCTCACAAACATAACAATAACCTGCGGTGAATGCCAAGGTTACAGATCACACATAAACAGATATGTAGATGCACTGTCCACTTAAGCCTGATCAAAGATACAGCAGTCTTATGTAATGTATGCATAGTGCAGTGCAGGATCTACAAACAATATGAAGAAAAAAAATTTCAGATCAGATCGGGGGGGGGGGNCACACCCTTCTGATAACTCTAAAGTCCTAATCTATCGCTAATTGCAACTTGAGCCACATTGTACATATACATGGAATTTCATTTGCTTGTGCCATTCCACAAGAAAACAATGACAAATTATTCTTAAACATTCTGAAAAATGCAAAAAAAAAAAAAAAAAAAAAAAAGACTAAATCTTTACAATAAATCTGATAAAATAAAACAGCAACAGTTGCCCACACCAGCAACTTCCTCTACTCAGGTAAACCATCCGCTGCAGACTCAATCCTGAAGCTATTTATGTCATCTAAGCCTTTCTAGGAAATACAGGCGACAACTGCTGAAGCCAAACCAAAATTATTTCCCTTGTTTTAGACTCACCAGGACCATTTCGCAATTATTTATGTAAGTGTATATAACCTGAGAAACGCATTCATTCTTCAGTCTTTATATATTACATAACTTCTCAAAGTTTTAGGGAAAATGTATTAAGCCAGCCACACACATACACACCCACCCACAGCCTCTGCAGGAAATGACCCACTCCTGAGTTCAGTGGAGGCAGGAGGCATTACTGGCTGCTGCAAATAACCAATGAGGAGAGAGAAAGGAGTGACAATAGGTGAAAATTATGTCAGCCAGTCAAGGACAAGGTGGGAGTTATCACAGGTTAGAATGATCTCAACAGAGGAAAATACAACAGACAGGATTCTTCTTATGTATTATTATTTTAACTAACAGGATTGAAACATGTTATGGATTGGCTTTAACCTCTGAACCGGCTTAACCAGGACAAAAAGTCTTTTGGACAAAAAATCTGAAAATGACATGCCCAAATGAAAATGGTTATAGCTCCTCAATTCCTTTGTATACAGACATAAGCTTGGGCTCTTCTGAAAGCTAAAAACTTTCAAGTTTCTTGTGAATCATCAAATTTTCTCTCTAATTATTACAGTTCCAGAGTAACAGAAGTAAACCACAGTAAATAAATATAAATTTTCATCCTTGGTTTGATAAAAAAAAAAAAACATCTTATTTGCTAAAAGCTGNAAATATAAATTTTCATCCTTGGTTTGATAAAAAAAAAAAAACATCTTATTTGCTAAAAGCTGCCTTTGGCTTTGTGTGGCAGAGCTCTGGTTGCACTGAATGAATAGATACAAGTCTGACCAATTCCTGACAAAATATGATTGTAATATCACTAAAAATGAGTTCTGTAGGCTGAATTTACTAAGTAATTATTCAGGCTGAGCTTAAAGAAAAAAAAAAAAGCTACTGGAAGCCCTTTAACAAAACACTAGATAAACAACTGATGTTTTCGATAAAATGTGCAGTCATCTGTTTTAATTTGCTTTATGCATTATAAAGTCTCTGCTCAGTGAGCTGTTTTGTGTGCAAGTGTTACTTTTCACATTTTGTAGCCCCCCTCTCCACCTCCCTGCTATGCTAATGACCCACAGCTGGGCTCTGTGTCTCAGTAAGTGACAGTGATGACACTTTGCCTGGCAACACCATATGTCATTAGAAAGCTTATCTCATTGGCTAAACAATCAGTCAATCATGAGAAGTCTGCCTGTCAACTGGTCAGTTTTTCCCGTCAATCAAGATGGGCTGACCTGATTTCGAAGGAGGCTGCCTGGTTGGGCATTTCGGGACCCAGTATAGCCAATCCTTATGCTAGAATCCTCCAAGATGACTTCTTTTCTTCCAAAGGTCCTGACTGACAAAAAAAGAGCACACACGCACTGTGTGAAAAAGCCTAATGGCCACCATGATCCATGTTATAGATGAAGATTTTCTGGTGTCCGAGACAGCTCTTCACTCGACAAAACGTGTTCGTGCACATTATCCGAAGCAAATTACAAGTACAGCAAAAGGAATGCTCTAAATATGATCATTAAACTCTTTTGTTGACAACAATATGGAGTTTATGTGGATTTTTCAAAATTCTTGGATGCCAGACTTGTTTAAAGGTATGCTGCAGGATTTAAAAACTACTTCCAGTTTACTCTGCCTTGACATAATAACCTGTTTTCTTTATACCAGACACTTTTTCCAAAAAAATCAATGTGCACTTTAGATAGAGGACATTCTAACATTTTTATTAATGTAGAATGTGTCCATATTTATTTAAGTATTTACCAGTGAGGTACAAATAAACAAAAGTACTGCAAGCTAGGTGGCAGCACCGGTCCCGGACAGCCTGCAGGCAAGCTGATGGCATGCTATCAGGTTTTAAGACAATGCACCATACATCACAATGTCTTAAAGGACCATACTGGCCATTTTGCATGTTTGAGCCCAATATATTCAATATTCATACACATAATGTTATTGACAATCATTTCCAGAAGCATATGGTACATTAAAATTTTTTTCCCTACCTTACAGACTGCCATTGGTTTCAATTCATTCTGGTACGCTATTAAAATCAACTTGTTGATACTAGAAACGTTCTTGGGATAGGTAATCCATTATCGTGAACAAGATGTATATTCAGGTTTTTTTCAAAGTTATGTAATTTTAGTGTTTAAGCACAATAACAAGCGCAGAGTGATCTGAAAATGCTTTCTGTTGTCAGTTCTTCACTACAACACTTGAATGCACCAGTAGGAAGCATTTTCAGATCACTCTGCACTTTTTATTGTGCTTAAACACTAAAATTACATAACTTCGAAAAAAACCTGAATACACATGTTGTTCACGATAATGGATTACCTATCCCAAGAACGTTTCTAGTATCAACAAATTGATTTTAATAGCGTACCAGAATGAACTAAATTTTTTAAATTCACTATTCCAGTAGTATGCTTTGGGAAATGATTGTCAATAACGTCATGTGTATGAAAATTAAATATATTAGGCTGAACAGGGCGGGCCATATGGCCTAAAAGTAAAATCTCGATTTTTTTTTTTTCACACTGATGGGCAATTTTCGATTTTAATGGATATTTTTTCTCTAAACTAAACTAAAAAAAAACAAAAAAAAACAATTCAAATAAGTATTTTCTTTATTAAAATAATAAAAAACAAATACTGAAACATTTAAATAAAATTGTAGAGCTTTCTAAACAAAAACTTTTAAAATAAAAAGGTTTTTACAACAATGTTCAGGTTC
This sequence comes from Lucifuga dentata, assembly GCA_014773175.1. Lineage (NCBI taxonomy): Eukaryota > Metazoa > Chordata > Actinopteri > Ophidiiformes > Bythitidae > Lucifuga > Lucifuga dentata. The sequence goes on from VXCM01001821.1 coordinate 46,267, forward strand.
CTTGTGAGGGACACCAGCCTGTCTGCTGCCTCTGGCTTGATGCTCTGACATGTTACAGTATTCCATCATATGAAGAACCTCTGATCAGACACCATGACACTGGAAAATGATGCAGCTAATGTCATTTGCTTTTTCGCTGCACTTTGCGGCTGCAGATCTGCATCTCGCAGCGATGCATTGCTGCCACTCAGCAGCGTGTTTCTGCCACAGCTGCTAAAATACATTTGAAGCTCTGGTACTTTTAGTAGCTGCAGCTCATACAAACTTTACAGACCCCTTTGCTCCACACCATGAAGTGCAAAACTGAACAACCAATGACTGATGTGATGAAGTGACATTACTTTTTTTTTTTTTTTTTTTTNTTTTTTTTTTTTTTTTTTTTAGAAATGAGCTCATCTTCAGTCGAAGTGTTTGTTGGCATCTTGCTAGCACATATGACTGCTGAAAGCCTTGTGGGCAAGGCATCAATGAATGTGATGGACAGCTGATTGGTAAGGTGTAACCACGTCCGTGTCCGCTGCAGGGAGAGCCGTGGACCCTCACAGACTCACAGAAAGTATAAACAAGGCTTGTAAGTTTAATGCACACAAAACGGGAACCAACTTGATTGACGGAGAGCAACCCGCTGTCACAGTTTTCCTGTTAAAAAGTTTTTTTTTAAATCTCAATTTTTCGATTCAGCCATTTTACACATCGTGCCAAAACGTAAAATCAAATTAATCGATTNCAATTTTTCGATTCAGCCATTTTACACATCGTGCCAAAACGTAAAATCAAATTAATCGATTAAATCGATCTATCGCCCAAGCCTAGGCTGAAACATGCAAAATGGCCAGTAAGGTCCTTTAAACTTCCTTTTTAAAGAACTGTAGTTTAAACATAACAGAATTAAGCAGAGAACTCACTGCACACAATCAATGTAAACTGTAGGCAGAATTGACAAGCTGTTAAGAATTTTTACAATGAAACCGTACAAAGCATCACAAAACTCGGTTAACATCGTGAAACTTGTATCAAAACATAAAAACACATTCAAGTTTGTAACATAAAAGACCTGTCTTCACATTGTCACGTTGCCATCACGTTGTTATGAAACCCTATAACAACTATCCCACCTGACGGAACGTGCAATTTGAACATGCACTTACCAAGGCAGTCTTTACATCAAAAACATGGAGATCAGCTGACAGGAATATTTCAGGTGTAAATTTAAAAGGAAAATCCTCCAAACTCTCTGCAATAAATTACAGTAACCTTCAATTCCCAGCAGTGGAGTGACATAATGAAACTGAACTCCCTCAGCTTCTGAGTGCTCATACACCCAACACACTAGCACAGATCTCAGGCATTATACAACCCTTTTCCAGTCACATGGACCATAGTGCAGCACAAAGCAATGGCAGCCTTGTTTCATAAACCACATGGATTCACTTACATCCAACTCATTCCTGATAACATTAGGCTTACAAAACAGAATATAATATCTTGTAGCACATTAAATATTATACAAGTTCAGCTTGATTATAATGTTTTTCAGAAAAAACATTATAATCAGAGGATAGTAAAAATAGAAAACTATGCTTTCACAGCCTCATTTTAGCCCTATTCTAGCATTTCACTGACTATACAACTTAAGAAATTATTTCATGTTATGCTTTACTATACCATTCCTAAAATAAGTAAGGAGAATCAGTAAAATTGTAAGAATACTATCTACTAGTATTGCAAGCATGCTACAATTGTAATATAAATAAATATCATTCTTTGTCTTACAACATATCATTCTTTGTCTTCTGGCCAATTCATCCATCATGATATGTATCTGCTGACATATTTCCCCCATTTCCAGAAAATCACTCTAAAGTAATTTAAGGTCTATCTATGGTCCTGTCAATTAGGGTCTAACAATACACAGGCATTAACAATATAAAATATACAGTTAAAATATATATGTTGGACACAGCACTGATGTAAAGTGATCATCAAGATAGCATCATATTCTCAGGTAAAAGTCATAGAAATGCATCAAACTGGTACAGGTCAGTATGTACTGGAACAGAGATACAATGTGTGTGTGGTGGTGGTGAGGGGGGGATGTACTTGAAGTATTAAGATACACATTTTTACCTACAGCTGACTTGACATGATCCAATTCGGGACAAAACTATATAAACATTTCATTTCATTTCATTTTACACACATCTGCCTAACATATTGGGAGTGAAAAACGTTGCAATCAGGTAATACCAAGCAATGAAATGCTGCTAGGGGCTTTATCTGGGCCCTAGCTTCTGAAAGTGATACCTAGCTGACAGCTAATTTTAATTCATAAAATATATTTCTAAATATACCATCACATCAAGGAACAATCTTACATAAGGTAAAAAATAAAATTCACCAATGTACATTAAAAATGTGTTATAAAGAGGAAACAACATCCCTTCCCCCATACATCTAACTCCCACTGACCTGCAATTCAAAATCCACACACACGTTGACCTGCAATCTACTGCACGGTACACTGACACAGTTATGTAAAAGTGACAATTTCGCTACAAAAGCACAACAAAACAACATTCAACTACCCACCTAGAAGCCCTCTCATAAAAGCTTACATTTTCTCATTTTACGAGTCAAAAGATAACAACGTTTTTTTGTTAGAAAAATACAGTAAGTACAGCAACCAGAATGTGTGCGCATGCGCAATTCGGGCATGGTTATGCAACTTACCTTTTGCGCTCGGTTTTCCATATTTACTAAAAAGTAAAAGGTGGAGAAACAAACCTGTTCTGTCGAGGTGTATGACGTTCTTTAAAATGACGTCCTGTGTGTCGAGCAAAGGTAAAGCGTTTGAATGAAAATATTCACGTTAAATCCTCCTGTTTTCCTCTATAGTACTCCACGGGAATCAGACGGGTTGACACAGTAGTCAACGGTTCCTCCCCTGCTCTCTCCAGCGCTAACCTACTAGCCAATCAGCCAGCACGATGCGCGACCTCAATTCAGGCTCCACCCCTACCCTTTTCTGATTGGCCTAAAGCTACGGGTTTCCATGGAAAAGATGACGGGTTTACAGCAACGATGCTTCATTGGTCCAAACTGCTGTCTGTCGCTTTACATAAACAAGCCATCCTCCGCACGTGTAATCCAATGTTGTTGGTATCTTGTGGTGTGAGACCGGGGGAGTTACGACGAACCGCAGTCCAAAGCGACACATCCGATACTGAAATTACATAAAAGTGAGGAGGGGCCCATTCACAAACGATGACTGACTCAGTCACGTTCAAAAAAAAAAAAAAAAANAAAAAAAAAAAACGACGTAAATTACTAAAGTTCTGAAGTATGCAGCGCAAAATTATATTAAAAGGAAAAAAAAATCTGCTTTTAGGCGAGTTAGATGAAGTATTCTATTGCCTGTGGAAGGCAAGGCATACAGTTAAATAACACTAAAGACAGTTAAATAATCGCCTCACACCACATGACTTTCTTCAAGGACATCCACGCCAGTTGCCGAGAAAGACACTTAAGCCAGCATGGAGTGTATTTATTTCTCCAGTTGAAAAGACAGTATCTGCTGGTAGCTTAACTTGCCCATTTTTTATTTACCTGCGTCACATCTGCAGGATAAAATGTCTGCCCATGTTAGTGTAGTTGTCTTATTACTAGGGAGGAGCATTGCATCCCATTTTTAGTCATTTACACTATTATTCCTTTACTTTGCACAGGAAACTAGCACAAGAACATTCTAATTTGAGTAGGATGGTGTAAATGTAGAACTACCCTGTGGTTTATGAGTTGTGAGGTTTTCACAGCCTATTACTGCATTATTCATACTTCAGGGAAATTGAGATAGGTTTCAATAAACTCATTCATAAATCATTTTGGGCTCAGATTCCTTTTAATTTGGCTCGTGCAACTTTGTGATTTGCTTAGTCGCTGTAATTGTACAAAGGAAGAGATTCACCCCTCCTCAGTTCTACAACCCATGAGGCTGAGCAGGAGCAAAAAAGATTCATTTTGACCTCCGGTTATTTTGTTTGCCAGATAAAATTAAAAGAGTCTAATATAAAATGAAAGGAGAGCTGCTATTTGCTCATCCTTGCCCTGCAGCTTCAGCAAGATTGTGCATCATCATGGCTGGCATGATAGCAACAACACTGGATTTTCTGTTCTCAAGACAAGAGGCACCATACAGTATAATGCACTGCCAAAACCTTTAATTCAGCTTTTCATCTAAATGCCAGAGGCAGCCGCCCACCCCTGCTGAGGTGACACACTTTTCAACAACACCCACTGATCTACCCTCGCTCAATGTCCACTCAAAACAACATGAGAGCTGAGTCTTTCATTCATTCAGTCAGGACTCTCTGAACACATCCAAATACTGCAGAGGAGGTATAAACCTGGTCCATTTTGCCACAAGTTATGAGTATAGATGAAAAACTGGAGATTTCCAAATGAAAAATCCCATCTTTGACAAGTAAGGGATCACAATTTCCATGTATATCACGTAGAAGACACTTTGACTATTACAAAAACAAGCTTAAGGCAGTGGTTCTCACACTGTGGTACATGTACCACCAGGAGTACTTGAAGTGCCCTTGAAGCACATGTGATTTCTTTGATTTTTCTTAGAGTTGGTGGCTTGTTTCGGAGGTGGTACTTGTTCAAAAAGTTTGTGAAACGCTACTTTTGAAAAATAAGGGAGTGATGAGGAAAAATGATGAAATGATGTAAAGAGACAGATAAAGAGTTAATGGTGATAGTCTCTGCAAAGTAAGATAAATACTTGTGTCTGTGTTGCAATGTGGGCCATTGAGTTACTTACTGATGCCATTTTTAAATAGAGAATTTGAAATATCGCTGTTGTTAAATTTTATATATTATATTGGGTGGGCTTTCTCTTTAAAGTTCTCAGATTGTATTGTCATACTCTGATACAGACTTTACACTCACAGACGACATATGCAGTTTTCATAAAAGCCATCTGTAATATCAAACTGCTTTTGCTTTCCAGCACACACACACACACACACACACACACACACACACACACACACACACACACACACACACANCACACACACACACACACATACACACACACACACACCCATTCACACTCATATGCAGTCACACATGAATCTATACACAAACACATGCACACACCTCATTTCCTGGTGGTGGCAGCAGACCGGGATTCCCTGGGTGGGTGGAATTCCCTCATCAACTGTGAGTCAGGATGTGGGTGGCTTTACAGCTCTTGGTTTTGCCTCGTAGTCATAATTATCATGTTTATTCAACTAGAAATCCTCCACATTTAACCTGTATATATCACTACATAATATTACACTGCATGACTTAAGCTGTTTTTCTTATGTTTTGATGTTGTGCCTGATGGAGCTCAACATTGTGATGAAGTCACATGGAGACTGAAGGGAAGACATACAATTACAGTATTTATTTTTTTCTACCATAAGGTTAATTGCATTACCTGCATCAGCAGCAAGGTCAGAGGTCAGGATGAGCTACAGAACAGTACTTCTGATGCTGATCAGTTGGATGGCACATATAACAGATTTACAATTCAAATCTAATGAATACTAACTAAGCCCAATTCTATTTGTGAACATGACTCTAAAGCATGTTCAGTGTAATATATGAACATATTGTTAAGCTTTGTAAAAAAAAAAAAAAAAAAAAAAAAAAAAAAATCTCTGGGACATTTTTACAAAATACCAAACAATTTTTTATGAGCTGTTCAAAATGTGTGTTAATTATTCATTCAATATTACATACTTCTTAATATTGAAATGGATTTCAGTAAATACAGGTTTGAACTCAGAAGTTTTCCCTTCACTACAGCAACCAGTGGCTGAAATAACAAAATAATATCTGCTTTTGGAAATTTGTTGAAACTTTTGCTTCAGAAATTAATAACTTGAGCAAATAGTTAAAGGACCATACTGGTGATCGTGCACGTTTGAGCCAAATACAAACTGCATATGTGTTACGACAAATAATTTCCAAAACATAAAACTGTATATTAGTTTTCTTCTCATTTTTTCAAATCCCCTAATCTTTTAAAATCAAATATTCAGGTGATGCACCCACCTTCAAATTCAATGTTTCACCTCCAAAAACTTATGCACAATTGTAGACGGCACCATCATTTTCATTTCTCTGTAAAAGTTGTTTTCTCTTGGGATTTTTTGGTGGAGACATACTTTGTCTTCCTTGTACAGTGGGGTCCAAAAGTCTGAGACCACATTGAAAATCTGTGACGTTTTCCATGTAAATGTGGAAATAATCAGAAAGGCTGACATCACAAGAAGCTCTTTGGAACATTGTCAAATCATGCTGGAATAATTGACTTGTGGAGTCCATGCCAGCTGGAGTGATGCTGTCATTAAAGCAAAAGGGGGATTCTGACATTCATATCAAATACTAAGATATTCTGACATTCATGTACATTTTTCAAAGATTCAACTTTTCACTCAAATTGTTAAGGTGATATTATCATTTGTGATGAAAAATCTTGTATTAAATTCAAAAAGAATGTAAAATAGTAGTATTTTCACGAGTGGTCTCAGTCTTCTGGACCCTACTTCAGCTCTGCGTTGGATTGGTTAAATAAAATTACTTCTACAAAAAAACAAACAAACAAAAAAAAAAAAATCAAAACTAATAGACTTGTTATTCGTTGTGATGGATTATGTATCTCAAGCATGTTTCAAGTCTCTACAAGTTGATTTTAAGTCAAATCAAGTTTATTTGTATAGCCCAGTGTCACATACAATGTCTCAAAGGGCTTTACAGGCCTGCACATTAGCGGTTCCCGACCCAGCCCAAGCTCTTTAAGAAGACAAGTAAAAACTCCCTAAAAACCTTATTGTCTAAGGAAAATGGAAGAAACCTCGGGAGAGGCTATGAGAGATTTTAATAGCATACTAGAATGTACAAAAGCCAATGGTGGTCTGGAAGGAAGCAAAAAAAAAATCTGAAATTTACTGCTAAATGACTATATTTTGGGAAATGGTTTTCAGTAATGTAACGTGTGGATGTGTATATTGGACTCAAACATGTGCAGTCATCAGTTCCTTTAAGTTCATCATTGAAAATGTAATTTGGCTCCATCTGCTGGATGACTCTACTCTAATGCTGAGGACCAACACAAATTGGTTTGAACATTTTCCATATGAAAAACATTTGCTGTATTTACCCATTCACCATAATGGTTTCTCTAGACTGTAAATACGGTACAGTGTAAATACATTTGATTTTCTGCATGAGGATGATGTGCTTCTGCTCATGTAAAAGACCAGGATGCAGAAACCGGAATGTAATCCTGAAAGTAGGCCATCGCCAAATATTCATCTCTTCATCATGTAGCGCCATTGAAGCTTAATTTCAGTCAGCATGTGTCAGCACACATGCATAACCACATGGTGACTGCGACAGATCTCCATTAACCTCCATTTCATTCACAGCTAAGGTTAAGGGAGTGGAAAATAAGGTTGTACGTGCGTCATTGGAAACCTGCCCATCTAGTTTAGTGGTTTGGCACTGAAAATCTGGCCTTTTGATACATTTGTACTTGTGAGTACTACAATGAAGGACCATCAGCTGGCAGTTTCATTCAGTAATTTCATTGGACTAAAGCATGAAGGATGGACAGAACAGAAGAAATAGAATCACCAGCAAGTCAATTCAACACACCAATGTGAAAAATCTGAGAAATTTAGATGTACAAGCTTAAAACATAGCTTGTGTTGGTGCTTTTTCACTGCTCTTGAATTCAGATATTTACATCTAAGTGTGTCCTATAGAATATTTGTTACATCAAATAATATTGCATTTTGCAATATAGTTCCTGGTTTGCATGCACCAGTCAAACTGTTTCTGTATGAGCAGACCTTGGTTATTATATTGCGTAACCAGTGAACAAGACACATGCAGCAGATGATTCACACTGAGCCGTGACTGCAGCTCAGTGTAAAAGTGAATTTGTTCAAATTTCCCACTGAATAATAGTGAACAATTTTCTAGAATCAGTCATAAAAAAAGACAATGGGAAAAAAGCACTGTGCAGACAGCAGACAGCCCAAATAATTAAAAAAAAAAAAAAAAAAAAAGGAGTTTCATGGCTAGTGAGATGGTATTTGTGAAGATCCATTTTCCTAGTTTCTTTAACAGCTTTCAATTGGACCTTGGGATAGGAGATTAGAAGAGACAATGCTGCCACATGCATGGGAACACACACACACACACACACACACACACACAAAGAGGTTACAGTTAAGCTCAGTAAAAGTGATTGCAACTTGTCAGGCTTTTAAAATTAGTGTCCGTGTGTTCATGAATAAAGGACAATAATGTTAATAGCAGGTTGTGAAAATACCCAGTTGGATAAATTTCACATAACATAAGAAACAGGAAAGTTTTTAGTTAATTCCACTTTATTTTTATATCATATTCAGTGATTCAGCAGGTTTTATGGGCCCACATTAGCCTAAAGCTTCTCTGTGCTGCATTCCTAATGACAAACTCAGACTACACAATTTTAGATTGGCCAGTTCCAACAAAACCACAGTCAAACCAAACCAAATCAAATGTGGAAACTGCAAACAAGTTGCAATTCTCTACANCCTGATTATATCCACATTATATCTTCTTGGGCTAAGCTAAGTGTGGCTAACCCTACAGGCTTGTATGGCAGCACTAGGTTATTTAGCCAAGATCTTTGTACAAGTAACCTGAATCATTAGAAGTTGAATGTATGAGTGCAGGCAAGCCATCAGGGTCAGCGGGTAGTCACCTTCTCAATAACTGCAACTTCTCTAACTTCTCTAAGTGTGATTCTAATCCCTTTCAGAATGCCACTCTTCTGCTTGCTTAAAAAAAAAAACTTCACAAACTTATAAGGGTAAAAAGCTGCTGTAGCTCTTTCCTTCTTTCTTCTACTTTCCCTAAGCCTTTCTGTTTTCCTCAGAGTTGCCAGTCCTGACTTAAGGTCATTTTGCAGTTCTGCTTTTCACTATTTGCAGCCTTCTTCCACCGCCTCCTAAGCTGCCTTCGCTCTCTGATGAGCCTATCGATTTCTTGTTGCCTCCTGCAGACTTCACTATTTCAACTGCTACTTTCTCACAGACCCCACATCTTTCCCTCCCATATTTATTGATCAGATCTCCCATCTTGTCTAACTTTTTCTCAACTATCCCCTTAAGTCCCTTTAGTATCTCTTCAGGTCTGTTAACCATTGCCCACATTCCCTTCTCATTTACCCTTTAAGCCATTTCACTCTACTTTTCTGTCCACTGCTCTTCTTGTAATAAATGTAGGTCTGAAGTTAGCAGATAAGAAATATTATCTGCTCAGAAAGCCATAAATCACATCAACAGCCTATGATATAGGGAAAACACACTTATTCATAGAGCAAATAAAATTCATAAAATAGGGCATGGAAGGGCTAGCTTGTGGGTAGAACACTGCACATGCTTTGTATTTAGAATTAAATCGTTCCCACTAACCCTAACCCTACACAGTAATAACTTGTGGCCAGGCTTTAAATATATCATGGCCATGATTCAATTATCTTGTTTGCTCACATTAACCTGTGGCCATGTGTTATATTCTTTTCACAAATGTCACCCACTCAGGCTCCATACTAATCTTTTTTTTTTTTTTTTTTNTTTTTTTTTTTTTTTTTATAAGTACTTTTATTCAACCAGTCCAACATGGAGCTGCATGGAAGACAATGTCTGCAAGGAAAGTCCCAGGAGAAGACAGCTTTTATCAAATAATTAAAATGACCATGTCTTCTACAATCATGCATTAGTGTTAGAAGGTGAAACGCTGAATTTTAAGATGGGTTTATCTTCTGGAGATCTGATTTTGAAAGATTAGGAGATTTAGAAAAATGGTAGGATAACTAAAATACAGTTTTATGTTTTGGAAATTGGTTGTCAGTAATACAACATATGTGCGTCTTGTATATGTTGGGCTTAAAGGACCAAACCAGCCATTTTGCTGTTTGAGCCTAATATATTCAATTTTCATATAGGTTACTGACAATCATTTCCCAAAAACCGTATTTCAGCTTTCCTGATATTTTGCAAAATCGCTTAATCTTTCAAAATCAAATATTCAAGNCCGTATTTCAGCTTTCCTGATATTTTGCAAAATCGCTTAATCTTTCAAAATCAAATATTCAAGCGACACATCCACCTTAAAAATTGATGTTTCACCTGCTAATAGTTATGCTGCATTATGAAGTCACAGTCTTTTAAATTTTTCCATAAACACAGGTCTTCTTTTGGCACTATATTCCCCGGTGGAGACATACATTCATTCCGTGCTTTTTGTTGTGCTTAAATGCCCAAATTATGTAACTTTGAAAACAAAAAAACCCTGAATGTACATCTTGTTCTCGATGATGGATTACCTATTCCAAGAACATTTCAAGTATCAACAAGTTGATTTTAATAGCGTACCAGAATGAACTGAAACCAATGGAGGTCTGGAAGATAGGAAAAATTTTTTGTTATTCACCATTCCAGTAGTATGCTTTGGGAAATGTCAGTGATTGTCAGTAACCTTACGTGTGTGAAAATTGAATATATTAGGCTCAAACATGCAAAATAGTTCGTATGGTCCTTTAAATACATTTCATACACATATACCACAACATTTCAAGCCGGGATGTTTCAGTAACGAGTGAATGGTCGCGTCGATGACGTATTTGTCCTGCGACTCACTCGTGACAATAAGCCTGCTAGTAACATGTAACATGTAAATTATGGTAAATGAAAAATAACACAGCTAATAACTGACCACAATACAAAAAAAAAAAAAAAAAAAAAAAAAAAAAAAAAAAAAATCAATCAAGCGATTCACTCAAGAGAAATAAATGTGGAAAGAAAAAGAAATAGACTTTTAAAAAATCCCTCTCTTTGGAGAAATGGAAATGCCAATCAGGAAGTGAACCGTTAAATTAGTATGGATTTATGGATTGTAAATTGAAACATAAAGAAAGGCGATATGGTGTTACATATACTGTTAAAAAGTCCCACAAATGTCTCTCACGCCAGTGTAAATATATACAAAACTACAATATTGTTCATCACCTCTCTCCCGATGGTTGGCAGGCCTGAACCAACACCACCGGGATGTGAACAAATACGCAGCTCTTATTCCTACATGCAGATATGGTAAAATACAGAATGAAAGGAGAGACAGGAAAGGGGGAAAAAAAACAACTGTGACGCCATCAAGAGTTCATGTCTGTAAATGGCCGCTAGATGGCGACACAGACATACAAATGAGGAGACTTGCTGCGGGAGGAAAGAACGCCGTCACACCTCTAGTAACAGTGTGCCTTAAAGGACCATTCAGAGTTTTTCATGTTTAAAGGACCATACCGTCTATTTTACACGTTTGAGCCTAATATATTCAATTTTCATACACATAACATTACTGACAATTATTTCCCAAAGCATACTACTGGAATGGTGAGTTAAAATTTTTTTTTTCCTACTTTCCAGACCTCCATTGGTTTCAGTTCATTCTGGTACGCTATTAAAATCAACTTGTTGATACTTGAAATGTTCTTGGGATAGGTAATCCATCATTGAGAACAAGACGTACATTCAGGGTTTTTTTTTTTCAAAGTTACATAATTTGGGCATTTAAGCACAACAAAAAGCACGGAATGAATGTATGCCTCCACCGGGGAATATAGTGCCAAAAGAAGACCTGTGTTTATGGAAAAATTTAAAAGACTGTGACTTCATAATGAAGCATAACTATTAGCAGGCAAAACATCAATTTTTAAGGTGGATGTGTCGCTTGAATATTTGATTTTGAAAGATCAAGAGATTTTGCAAAATATCAGAAAAGCTGACAAATGGTTTTATCATATGGGAAATGGTTGTCAGTAACCTGATTATGTGTCTGAAAATTGAATATATTAGGCTCAAACATGCAAAACGTCTGGTATGGTCCTTTACATTTGTGCTATAGTGGTTTGAAGTTGGACAGGAACAAGGTACAACCAGTTAAAGCACAGTTATTCTCTTCGTGTACTTTTAACTGGCAGATTGTTGTAAATATTGCTAACCAAATAACTATAATTTTGACTACCCCCGCCCCTCCATTTTTTTTTTTTTTTTTTTNTTTTTTTTTTTTTTTTTTAGTCCTTGTGGGGGTTAAATTGTGGAATGTGAAGTTTTAGAGTCACGTAAGGAAAATTAATTAAGAACTGGGTGAAATGGAGCATGGTGGAAAATAGAATTTAATAAAAGTCTGAGACTTTCGAAGGCAAACGCTGTTAAATCCAGCATAAATCAACAGAGAAAAGTGTTGTCAAACGAGGATGTATCCTTGCATCTCAGTATAACGTCCCTTATAAATCCTCCCACACCGGCCGCAGCTTCCATCACTCATGGCGGTTAGCAGGAGGAACGATTGACGAAGTACCAAGCTGCCAGCAGACCAAAGCATCCACCAGCGATGAAGATGCCGGCAGCGGCGTAGCGCATCCTCTTCTTCAGCAGTCTCTTCAGATCGGCGAGGTCTTTTATTGTGTGGTTGACGACATCGAATTCCCTGCCCACAGACATCCTTTGCTGGTCCTCTCTCTTTCTGCGCAGGTCGTCGATTTCTGCGCGCATTTTCACCGTGGCGTCGACAAGAGTCTGGCAGACACTGATCAGGGTCCTGTTCTGCTCCAGCAACACCCTAAATGAGTTCGCCAACCTCCTTTGAGGAACCATCTTAAAGTCTTTGAACTCTCTGTAAAACACAAGGCTGGGTGAGTCCTCAGAGTTGTGACTGTGTTGAACCTTTTTGGACGGTTTCTATGGCGATTGAATAGGAAGGATTCAAATACATTAAATCCCCAAAGCAAAAAAAAAAAAAAAAAAAAAAAAAAAATTAAACCACTAAGCAACCTCCCTGAATTCCAAGAAAACACCAGAAAGCACAAATTGCAACAAATACTAATTAAAATGTCTTTATGTCCCAGGTTATGTAATAACTTCTCACCTGAAGATACAGAGGCTAAGTGAAGCTATTTTAAAGTGAGCACTACACACTGATTAAAATCATCCACTGGCCAACACATGGTTCCTCTGATCTTCTTGATTTGTCATTTGTGTGTCATTTTTAATAATGCAAGTTTGTAAATAGGGTCCCGGAACGTATGTTAAAGGACCATGCCATCCACTTTGCATGTTTGAGCCTAATATATTCAATTTTCATACTCGTAAGGTTACTGACAATCATTTCCCAAAGGATAAAACCATATTTTAGTTTTCCTGATATTTTGCAAAATCTCTTAATCTTTCAAACTCAAATATTCTAGCCATACATCCACCTTAAAAATCAGTGTTTCGCCTGCTAATAGTTATGCAAAATTATGAAGTCACAGTCATTTTAAGTTTTCGATAAACACAGGTCTTCTTTTGGGACTATTTTCCCCGTGGAGATTCACTCCCACTTTTTTGAGCTTAAATGCTAAAATTACTAAACTCTGAAAGAAACATACACATGTTGTTCGCGTTGATGGATTACCTATCCTAAGAATGTTTCAAGTATCAACAAGTTGATTTTAATAGCGTGCCAGAATGAAATGAAACCAATGGCGGTCTGGAAGGTAGGAATTTTTTTTTTTTTTTTTTTTTTNCGTTACGTGTATGAAAATTGAATATATTAGGCTCAAACATGCAAAATGATGGTATGGTCCTTTAATCAAGAGTCCTGTGACAGTGGGTGGTGCAATGCCCTCCTCTCTAAGATGCTGCAGTAGTGCCACAGGCCGCCAATAGGGGGTGGTGCAGCGCCCCCCAGCACCCCCACTTCCCAGGCCATAATATGGTTATAATGTTTCACAGATTCACAAAGTGGTGGCAAACTAAAATGGTACCTAGTTTATGTATGTTTCTGAGTGTACGACAGCAAGAGCGTATGAATTAGTATAACTTTCCTCTGCATGGAAATGAGGCGACGCTGTTGTCTTTCCTTTGTCGTGCTTAAAGCAGCAGTAGTTTTGGATCTCCATTCTGTTAATAATATATTTGAAAAGTCAAAGGTCAGGACAAAAATACACGTCTGTGTGGGTGTTAAATTGTGGAACGAGGTTAAAAATGAACTAAAATGTGTGCAACATTATGTCGGTTTAAAAAGACGCTTAAAAATGATATCCTTGACGGGTATAGAACCTGTACGCGAGTGTTACTGCTCTAGCCTATATGATTAATATTTTGAAAATTTTGTTTTTTCATCTTGGTATTGTGAGCAAGTGTATGTAGGGTGCAAGGGTAGATATCCTAAGCTTTGGCTTCAGCCTACACCTTTTATATCATAACTGTCTTTTTTCACTTTAGGAACTTAGTTGTGCTCATCTTGTAATGAGCAGGGTTAAATGTACATGATTTGAAAGTGTTAAGCATGATCAAAATAAATCAAAAAAATTTAAAGATTCATCACGGGACTTAAAACACTGAGTGGGTGCACAGTCACACAACCCTAGAATAAGGAAATGGACCACAGGGAGAAATGGAGCGTGGTGGAAAATAACTTTAATAAAACTCCTATGAAAACAAAAAACAGCAAAACAATTAAAGCCTGTACATGACAATATCCAGTGTCTGAGACTGTTGAAGGCTAGTGGTGTGAAATACAGCAGCATCACACAGAAACCAACAGAGAAAAACTTATAGGCTTAGGCCTGAGCCCAAGGTTGTATATACTAATGTATAAGGTTCATATACTCATTTTTATGGATATTGCACAAAAATTAAACACAGATGCAGATGCTGGAGGAGCACCATATGTCAAAACCAGGAAGTAGCTTTGCATCGCAGTGTCACTTCCCTACTGATCGATCCCTTCCACGCCGGCCCCCCAACTCCACCCAAACCTGCTCATATTTGAAAAAAACAAAAAACAGATTCGCTTAAAAAGAGCGGCACATGTTTGCACATTCAATTTTGAAAAATATAATTCAAAACACAGTATAAACAACAAAATAGCTAAAGACTTTGCTTTTTTTGTTTTGGTCCTACCAAGCATGTTAAAATGCTTCAGTTATTTCTCGGACATGGCTGTTAGCGTGAGCTGGATGGCGCTCTAGAAAGTCGACATCCTTTAGGCGTTGCTGTAAGACATGAAGCACTTGGGGGTAGCGGTAACTCACAGATGTCTCCAATAACTTTGTCCAACAATGCTTCTGATTTGATAATTTGAAAGAGAAAAACAAAAATGAATGCAACATTGTCATTTGAAAATTAAAGAAACTAAAAATAAAGTGTTTAGTTCATTGAAAAGATTTTAAAATATTATTTTATAATTAAAACATTCCAGTGTTCGTGGTCCATGGGACTGTGAGATTCAAACATTGGACTAAAAGGCTCAGGGTGTCGTTTTTTTTTTTCTTTAATCCTTCCTTCTCTTTTGTCGTTCTTTCCCTCACACTTGTAAAGTAGTNCGTTTTTTTTTTTCTTTAATCCTTCCTTCTCTTTTGTCGTTCTTTCCCTCACACTTGTAAAGTAGTCTGGCACATAGAAATCTCATAAATTCTTAAATGACAAAAGGAAAAACTACAATCTTCCCGTAGTTTTGAGGCACACTGAGGATAAGCACGAGGCGTTGCAGGAACTGTGAAGATGCACTTCCTGTGGGTGTTTGTGTGGGTGGTGGTGGTGTCATTTAACACACAGAGGGGTTCTGCCTTTCCACACTCACCTGAAATCTCAGCTGCACCCAGAGTTCAGTAATGGGGCTGTTTGGTTAAACCATGTGCCCCTTTAGCTCTGTACGAGCTGATTCAGTTCAGATTAAAACCACTCTGAAATCCTGTTTTTTTGTTTTGTTAGTTCATTTCTGAGGGTTTAGCACGGGTGGAGTGGGCAGTTCCATTTCCTTCCTTTGGCTCTGTGCTCCATTATATATTGTGCCTGTGCAAAAGTTGCAATGATTTTCCCCTCCGTGATCTGCAGAAATGTCACAAGACCTTGAATTAGGATTTTCTGGAGGTGCTGTGCCAGAATGGTGCAAGGCAAAGCGGGTAAATATGGAGGCAGCAGATTTACACCGTCAATATAATATGTGCAGTGCCTCCAGAAAGTTTTCAGACCCCTTTGCTTTCTACACATTTTATTGTGTTCTGGCAGATCCTCTCAAGCTCCATCAGATTTGGATAGGAAGCATCTGTGAACTGCTGTCGCCCTGGTTTGAGGTCGCTGCAATCTGTAACAGGTTTTCTTCAAGGACCTCTCTCCTTCCTTCAATTCTGACCAGTCTCCTTGTTCCTGCTGCTGAGAAGCACCCCACAGCATGATGCTGCCACCGCTGTGCTTCGCTGTAGGGAAGGTATTAGCCAGGTGATAAGTAGTGCCTGGTGTTCCCAGACATCGTGCTTGGAGTTCTGCCCAAAGAGTTCAATTTTTGTCTCATCAGACCAGAGAATCTTTTTCCTCATGCTCTCAGAGTCCTTTAAATGCTGTTCATAGGCCTTTTACTCAAGAGTGGCTTCAGTCTAGCCACTGAAGCCTGATTGATGAAGGCTGTTGAGATGGTCTTCCTTCTGGCAGGTTCTCCCATCTCTGCAGAGGACTTCAGAATCTGTCTTAGAGTTGGGTTCTTGGTCACCTCCNGGCAGGTTCTCCCATCTCTGCAGAGGACTTCAGAATCTGTCTTAGAGTTGGGTTCTTGGTCACCTCCCTGACCAAGGCCACAACTGAGGGAAGGATGACTGCAGCCAAATACAGAGAAATCCTTGAAGAAAACCTGCTCCAGAGTGCAGCGACCTCAGACCGGGGCGATGGTTCACCTTTCAGCACGACGATGACCTGAAGCATCCAGCCAAGACAACGCTGGAGAGGCTTCAGGACAAGTCTCTGACTGTCCTTGANCCTGAAGCATCCAGCCAAGACAACGCTGGAGAGGCTTCAGGACAAGTCTCTGACTGTCCTTGAGTGGCCCAGCCAAAGCCCAGACTTCATCTGTGCATCTGAACGTCTGTGGAGAGACCTGAAGATGGCAGTTCACAGACGCTTCCCATCCAGCCTGATGGAGCCTGAGAGGATCTGCAGGAAGAACAGGATAAACTGCCCAAATCCAGGTGTCAAAGCTTGTAGAGACGTACCCAAGAAGATTCACAGCTGTAACTGCTGCCAAAGGGGCTTCTACAAAGTCCTGAATTAAGGGTCTGAATACTTATGAAATTAAATATTTCAGTTTTTGATTTTTAATAAATTTTCAAAATTTCTAAACATGTTTTCACTTTGTCATTATGAGTTATTGAGTGTAGATTGATGGGCAAAAATGCCAATTTTATCCATTTAAACTTAAATCTACAACACAATAAAATGTGCAAAAAAGTGAGTCTGAAAACTTTCTGGAGGCACTGCATATGAGGCTGAACCGTTTTGGGATATTCTGCCAGATTCCCTTCTTCAGATATGGGCAACTGTCTCCTTGGTGTGCCTTGCCCCCCTCCCACACACGCTTTCACTGTGTCCTCCTGACCCTTGACCTCTGGTTTGGGGTGGGGGGGCAGTCACAGCTGCTCTAGGAGCGGTTGTCTTTGGCCACATTGTGGGCCATCCAGTTGACTTTGGTGGTCCAGCTCTCTCTAAGGGCCTCATCAAACTTCTGGCGGAACTGTTTCAGGGCCTCCTCATCAGTCTTACCCAGAGCCAGAGAATCCTGAGGAGGAGGAGGAGGAGAGGAAGAGGATTAGTGGAGATGTACTTACTAATGGATGGAGGAGAGAGATAAGGTAGGGAAGTGAATGAAAGAGAAGGATGAAGGAGGATGTTGGTCATCAAACCTATTATTGACACCCAAACTATTTTGCTTTGTAAATGATATTGGATGAACGGCAAGATGAGCAAACTAACTAATGTTGGTGTTTTGAATGTGTACATTTCTGCTGAGGATTCTCCAACATTTGACTTATAGAAATGCAGCTTTGTTCACATACGTGTATCTGATGTTTTACGTCAAACCACATTTCACAACACTGGGTTTTACACGTTTAACTAGCATCTGGCATCTTTTCATAATTAATTCATGAAGGCTGTAGCCAATGTTTCCCATAGGATGAGGATTTATTTTGGGCAGCATGAAGCATCAAGGGTCGGCTACAGAAGAGCGCTAACAATAAGGCATGAAAGTACCGTGTAGGCGGAATCTCCAGTCATTCATTGAGCTGCATTTCCATGCTGACGTTTCTAAGTAAACCCTGGAACACTGTGTGAGCCACTGAATATCACTTATTTTCTGATTAACGTGCGTATTCTGTATGTTTTAAAAAAACTGATGTGTGAGCACGTGTGCTACCTTTAGGTACTGGATATCTTTGACTGAGGTAAGCTCAGGCAATCCAGCAGTAAGCATGAGGGCAAACAGCGTGATGAAGAGGTTCCCATTCTTCCTCAAGATCAGATATGCGTCCTCGCAGTGCTGACGGAAACTGGAAGACAAACACATAAGATATTTTTGCCTTAAGCAATGCACAGTTATTTAAATTCGTAACATTTACATTAGTGTCATGTGGCTGTAATATTTTCCATCCATTTACGGTTTAAGGTGCTGCAGTACTCCTCCATGGCAAAACTGCTGCTATGCTACGATTTGCCCAGTGACTTTAAACGTCACACGCAGCCACTTGTGTATGAAATCAGCTAATATGTGGAAAACTAATAAATCTTGTTGGCTGCAGGCTTCTGAAGGATGGCTAACCTACAGAGACAGCTGATGCTACACGGGACTGACTAGATACCTGCTCTCACTGTGACAGTGAGAGTAGGTATTTGATATAACGGCAGCGTAATGGTGTGTACTGTAACACCAGGGGATTTCCACTCTCACAAAATGAATTGTGTACTTGCTCTGCGACTGAGTTGTTTGGCACAAAATGTCCACTGCTGGCAGAGCTGCATTTTCAGCCCTTCGCACGCTACGCTTGCACGTGTAGCTCTGCGACTAATTTACACCTCACTTCTTTACAGATTCGTGCTGTGGAGGCTTATTTTCTGAGTCATGTAATTTCTCCGAGAACTGTATAATTGAAATCAGTCAGATTGTAAGTATTGGGGAGAAAAACTGTTTAACTTCGCCTCATTGCAATCTGAAAACAAAGCCAAGTTATTGAATCTAAACTGATGCACTGATTTTTAGTTAACCTCCACCTCTAGGATTCAGTTAACTAGTATGTAGTTCTGTGTACAGATAACACTGAGCACCTTCACTCCATCCTCTCCGCCTCTTCCTGTCCTTCCTGATTCGATTACTGTCTAAACATCTACACCCAAATGTCACCATAACCTTCAATTAAAACAGGAATGACTGCAATGTAACCAGATGTCTAAAATGTGTGTAACATTTTAGACAGTTTAATCAAACTTATATACATGTTAAAAAAGAGAGAGCTGAGTGAATAATATTTGCTGGCTGTACTTCCAAATGAGTCAGTTCTAGCAGGATATAGATAAAACACAGAGGGAGACGGGTATTAAAAGCAAAAAGTTGAACAAACCTGCCAAATTTTTCTGTGTAGCCCGTCTTGCCCTGTTGTATGACGTGGATGAAGTCGTGGGTGAGGATAAATGGTACTCGCTCCCTCTTGATGCCAAACTTGGACTTGAAGTTACCCAGGATGTGGCCAAAGTCTATGTGGAAGAGCTGATGGAGGCACAAAGAGTGATTCGTGATCAGTAAGGAAACGGGAAAACCAAAAAACAAGAATGAGGCAGACACGCAAACATCCAGTGTGAAATAAGCATGTACAAAGAATCTAATTACGGGACTCTGAGTCAGATCTTTTCTGCTTTGCTCTGTCCTCTGGGTAATTAAAACAGATAAAATATATTGTCTGTCCACCTGTCCAGTGCTGCGGACCATGATGTTGTCGCTGTGGCGGTCTCCTATGCCCAGGACGTAGGTGGCGACACAGTAGCCTGCACACGACAGAGTGAACTCCTCAATGGCTCGATCAAGAGCATCACTGTGAGTAGAAAAACAGACACACATATGTAAAAAAACATACACAACTTCTAAGCAAACTCCAATGGTCACTCATATCTCATGCACAGTCCAGGATAATTAATCTGCAATTATTCATAGGTACGTCTAACAGCCGAGCGCCATCTTACCCAGTGTTTCTTTCTTTGAGCCAGTTGAGCAAAGCGTCCTTGTTGAAGGCAGCAGCAGCTGCCACGTTGCTGCTGGTCAGCTGGATGTTTGCAATCGTGTCTGCTGACGACACCACCTCGATTAGGCCTGACCGGTCACCTGTTGCTAGGCAGCCATACGGTACGATCCTGCATGATATGTACAGAATGAGAGGCAAAGAGCTTGATGATATATTAGCGTACTGAAGTATCTAGTAAGATGAATATAAAAAGAGGACAACATGGAAAACAACAGGTCATATTTTTATTGCAAACAGCCTTTTATTAAGTTCGCTTTATTGTCATAACTTTTACTGAGGATATGGTAACTCTGCCCTGTCTATATTACAGTCAGTGAGACTGGAAAATAGCAATCACATTTACTTTTAAAATTGTTGGTTCTTGTATTTACACTCAATGCAACCCTCACACATGCAAGGATTAACAAAATCTAACCCTAACCAACAAGTACAGACAGATGACTGTTATCTGCTCTGATACAAACGGACAGAAATAATCATTTAAGATTGTAAGATAAAGTGGGTTTGGAGAACCAAAGGGTCAAGACCACCTAGCACACGGCGGCACTACTAGCACTTTTCCCCATTGTTAGGTTGGAGACACCAAAGGGGAGATCATAGGTATGAGAATTCTTATCTCTGTATTTAAATGGAAGTTGCTGTGGCAGATATCTGATTCCTGTCTGCTTTATTTCACCACAGAAACAAGGCTCAAAACAGACAATAGAGTGTTCAGGTGTGTATTCGTGAGATAAACATACTACAGTAGTCAATGGCTCATTTGGAGGCTCAGCCATGCTCCTATGAGAGATGAATTTAAAAACTGATTCTTTGTCAGGCTAAAGAGATGAAATGGTCGTGCTGTGTAGTCAGCAGAGGCGGTAAAGGCAAAGTTGGATCTGAAGAACGCATGATGTGAGTACATGGTGACAGATACACCACACAAAGGATGACACACTTTCATCAACATTCAGTTTAACGTAGTTTTCTTCACAAGATGACAGTAGGTTTTCATTTTTCAGACTGCAGAGTAACAATCTGGCTAAATCCTCCTGTGAACACACTCTATTCTGATATTGTTTACTGATGTGGTTTAAAAAAAACCAAAAAAAAAAAAAAAANAAAAAAAAAAAAAAACAACCGATTCTTTTTGTATTTTGACACAGGTTTCATTGTGACCAATTGCCTTTAAAGCATTTCCTCCCTTTGATTTGTTGAATTTACATACTTTTTATGAAAAAAATCACTGCAGACAGCTGGTGACAAGTAGTGATATACACGACACCATGCAAGAACAAGAAAATCACAGAACAAACACACATGTATCCGCCACATCACAGTGGTTTTGTTACGTTGTCGCCGTCTTTATCCTTGCTGTCCCCAGTGCTGCGTTCCAACTCTCAACCTTTGTCCCTGTAATCTGAGGCACCGTCCTCAGCTCAACTGTCAAAACAACCCTCTCCATTGCCCAAATCCAGATGTGTCAGTGTGTGACATGCAGAGAGAGAGAGAGAGAGGGTTTGTAGAAGTGAGAAAGTGTGGATCTTATTAGGATGTAATGCAGATATTGTGTGTGTGTGTGTGTGTGCATGTGTTGGGAGTGTGTGGATGTCTGGCGAGTGAAAGGGTTCAGAGGTCAAACGAGCAAGGGGTGATTGCGTGTCTCCTGCAGAGCTTCCCCTTCCCTACAGGGAACAGGAACACACATGCCTGACGACGTTTGTCTGCACACGTCTGCACAAAATACTCACCTGAGGTCTAGACTGGCCTCCTTCCACAGGAGATCCATTAGCCTCAGAATCTGAAGGGTCAACATATCTTGCCTTAGGTCTGGGAAAAGAGAGGGAGCGCACAAGATAATGGAGAAAAAAAGGTTTTATTAACTTTAAAGGTAAAAAAGAATCTGTAAACTGAGAAATGCAGTGACAGTGATCTCTCTTCCCCTCCTTTCTCCTTCACCCCCCCCCCACCATCTCCATTCTTGAAGATGATGCCCAGGGTTTCTCCTGCCAGCAGCTTGTTGTTGTAAACAATCCAGAGTGGTTTCATCTTGGAGTCCATGTATCGACACTTCTCCACACTGAAGAGACAACAATCAGGAAGGAAAGGGGGATGAGACAGAGAGGGAGAGTGAGGCAAAGTGAAAAAGGAGGAAAAAATGAAACCTTTTCATAACAAAAATGAATCTCTCTCTCCTGAACAAATCCATATTTTATTTTATTTATTTAAATGGGACAATGCACCTTAATTAACACTGCAATAAAATATTGCCATTGTAAATGTGCCGGGGTTAGCTAAACAGCTAACTTGCACCTGTAGTCCCAACACTCAAAAAAAAACAAAAACAAACAAAAAACAAACCAAAAAAAAAAAAAAANTTTTTTTTTTTTTTTCAAAGATCAGTACCATTTGCATGCTCATAAATAAACTGTGCTTTTTGATGACAGACCATGATAAAAATTAATCTGCCAACCAATTTTGGTATCTGATATGAGTTGACACAGAACTCATATCAGATTTTGTGTTAACCCACAAAAAAGGATGATCTATATCAGCGATTTCGACACACTTTCATATATTAGTAGCCAAGTAGCAACACACAGAGGCGGAACCTCCTTACTTGATACCGGACAGCAGGACGTTAGGGTTGAGAGGAGAGTGCAGGTCTGACAGGGTCTCTGAGTAGCCGCTCTGCCTCAGACACGTCATCATGGCCTCCTTGGTCAACATGGCCTCCTTGGTCTTACTTCGAGCGTTCTTGATGGTCCCCAGCTTAATTAGCTCATTTACAGACTTTAGTTTGCTCAGGGCTTCCACCTATCAGAGACAAAAGATGGACCATGTACTAACACAACAGTGGCACATGCTGAAACAATTTCAGAATTATGATAACATTGTGTAATTGTGGGGAATAGGAAGTACATATGTGTATTATGTTCTTTTGAAAACAATAAAATCCTGACGTTGTGTTGACAGTTGTCTTTCATGGTATCCTTATGAAACTGCAGATAATCAGCAAATATAAACACAACACAACTTTTATGTTCCACTCTAAGAACTATTTGTTAAGCAGAAATACCCATGATCATAACGTTTTAGTTCCTTCACCATTTGTTTGACCAAAAAAAAATCCTTGGAACGATCCCTCCCTTCTACTGAAAACTGAGCTCATTCTCCTTACAGATAAGATAATTTGTCAGCAATGCCACCCCAACCCATCTCCCGCTGTGTGTGTGTGCTCTTCAAAACAGGAAGTGCTTAGATAAATGACTGTGCTGATGGGGAAGTTAGGAGGAAGTGTCCAGAGAAGAGACTGTCAGAAACGACCTGCAGAGGGCAAAGGTCAGAGGGTAGGGGTTACGATGTTGCTGCTGTGACAGACTAAAAATACCATCAATCAAGCCCTGCTGCAGTTGACAATGGAGTTGTGCTATTTTGGTCCCTGAGTAGGAACTAGTAAGGGAAAGAGTAAAAAAAGGAAGAAAGAATGTCATCATGACTATGGATTGAACCCATATTAACAGATTGTTTTTGTAGAATAAATGATTACTTGTCAGAATAAGTGTGTGGAAGAGACAGTGTGTGTATGTGTGTGTGTGTCCTACCTGTTTTTTTAGAACCTCAATATGAGGGATGCTTCCTCTGCAGTAGGCTTCCAGCATGAGGGCAAACTGGACAGAAACGGCTGGCATGTGGATCTCTGATCTGTAGAGAGCAGGAGCGAGCAGAAACCTCATGGGACTTTAAAGTGATGCACTCTTCCCATTCACAAACATAGTGTTTTTCACTTTCTTTCTAAAGTGTTTATAATGTGCAGCTACAAACACGCACACAAATGCATATATATGTGTGCACACACCGGAGATGCCAGAAGAGGAAGTGTCCTATCTTGCGGTTGCCCTGGGCACGCTCCAGCAGGAAGTGGGTGAGGGAACAGTCATAGTAGGGCTCATAGCGTAATACCTGTACCAACTGTAGCAGATATTGCGACAGCTCCTCATCACTGATAAAGGAGAGAGAGAGAGGCAGTAACAGAGAGAGAAGGTTGAGATGAATTTCTCCAGATGGTTATTTTTGGTCTTTTTTTTAACCCTCCATTTGTGTCTCTCTCATAATTAAACGCTGCAAATCACCATACACCTTTAAATATCTTTACTCATTAAAATGGGTCAGTTTCCTCTTCAAGATACAGTAGAGACAACAGATTAGTTATATCAACTAAGACTAGTCTTATTTATTACAATGTTAAATAAACCTGAGAAGAATTACCTCATATCACGCAGGCAGCTCACAGCGTATTCTCTGACATACTGGTCAGGGTAGTTGAAGTCCAGAAGCTCCAGAGCGTCTCTGGGACTCAGCTTGGGCCAGATCTGTAGCAGAGCCTGGAGCTGAGGCAGGCAAGCAAGCAAACAAACAAACAAACAAACAAACACACACACACACACACACTCAGAAGCTGATACACAGAGTGTAAATGTACAGCAATGAATAAAGAGTCCTTGTGTGACTCATTAGGTTATATGCAGCATTTAAAGTGTTACTTTTTCAAGTCCATTAGATTGGATGGGTGGCTATTTAGGTTGGGTCCCTTAGTGTATGGTTATCCCATATGAAGCTGAACTATTAATTGTTATGCCTTTTGCTTTCTCAGATTAACTTAACCTGATCAGGCTTGAGAGTGCCACCTCTGATCTGCTCAGCAGTTTCTCTGCTCATGCCAGTATAAAGTGTTTATAAAGTGTTTGCTTTGCTTGAATAAACACTTTTATTTGACTGAATTATTCTTTGAAATATTAACTGATTCTGCCACATCAAAATGCATAAATGTTTATACTTTACTTTTATTTCTAACCTGGGCCATGTCCTCGTGTTTACTCCATTTCACAGAGAGTAGCAGCTTGGGCAGCGACTGTGGGAAATTCTCTCGACAGTCGTAGCGCAGCGTCCAGATCAAGTCCTTCTCATTCTCACACAGCTGAGAGAGAGGGTCACGCTCCATGATCTCCTTCAGCTCTATGTGGAATTTCTTTCCCCCGCGACCCTGAGAGACATGATGGGAGGAGTGAGAGAGAGAGGATGGTTAGTTTGAGGCATCTGATCGTGAGCGGAAGCTGAAAGAGAGATGGAGGAGATGAAGAAAAGATACTGAAGCTAAGAGGATGGAAAAGGGAAGGGGATGAAGAAAAGATAGAGTGAAGATTAATAGTCGCAGTAACTTTAAAGAACCACAAGGTGGCAACAGTGTAATAAAATATCCTGTACTTCCTCAAGGTCCAACCAATAATTGAATTGTTTGTGTTAAAACTTCTGGTTTATAATTCCAAAAGGACACACATGCTTTAAAGATTCAAGGATTTAAGAGAGATTAAATATAAATTGGCTCCTGATTTGTTAAGACAAAACAGATAGCATGTCAAAATTTTATTTAAAAAGAATAACATTTAAGTTATTGGACATGGCTTTCTGTATATACAATACATATGAATATATATGAATGCATGAACTACTACACAGTTTATACACATGCAGTATAAAAAGAACATTTAGCTTCATATTCGTAACCCACTTTAAAGGGTCACGCATGTCCTCTACGTAACGCTCGATTACATAATGGGAACACACCCATGCGTGGCTTTTGGGTAGAGAGCTAGTGAAACAGGAAAAAATACAAGTAATCAGATTAGCCCAATTTTGAAAAGAGAGTGACAGACTTTGTTGCAACACCCTGTAACACTAACAATAATGGTTTCCTAGGAAACTAGCAGAGTGTGTTTCAGCAGGTTCTCACACACCTTTTCTCACAAGGAAATGTTGTTTGTGCATGTTTTGAATGCATAGAAATGTTTAGGCATGTCTGTGCAATCATCCGCTGCATCAACTCACCATAGATACACAGTCACTTGCCTTGGCAATCTCTGCGGCTTTTTCCAGTATCTGAAACATGGTACATGAGCGCTGTTTGAGTGAACACGCAATGACACATCACTGCCAGCTACGGTACATTAAGCAGGCTGAGCACGTCCTGATCCTCTCATGCTAAGAGCCACCACTTCATCATAATCACAAGGCACCATTATGAAGAGTGATAAGGCACAGTGATGTCAAATTCACTCACAGTCAATCTTTAAAAAAAAGAGGGGCAAGAGGTGTACAACAGCTCTGTGCACAAGACCACAGGGAACGTGTACGTATTTGTGTAAAAAACATTCATGCTTATTTGGCTGAAAGAGAGATTACAAAGGTAAGTAGCTCTCTAACCTTGTCAAAGAGGGGAAAGACGACAGGGTATGGCGAGTACTCTGGGAAGTGGATGTGCAGTGCTGTAGCATTCTCAGTGTACGGGTTGGTCTGGACGGTGCCTATTGGGTTCAGCATCTCTTCAAGTTCATCTGCACAGGACATATACACATTCACACGGACATGCATTTACAGTAGCAATCCCTGCAGACCTTCCTGCTGGTTTGCAAGATTACTGCAGGCAAGAATTTCTCATATGTAAAGAGCAGAACTAGAACAACAAGCGTGGGGCATTCTTCATTCTTGAATGGCTTTAACTGGATGTGAATCAATTGTGCAAGTGCGTGTGTGTGTGTGAGTACCAGGAAAGGAAGACCAGCAGTGCAGGCTGATGTCTCCGGTCCTCAGTTGGCCTTTGTAGTCAAACACCATGGTGTTCACCCAGGCTATAGGGTAGTGCTGAGTCAGACAGAGAGTATGATCAGGGAATGAGTATAAAGATGGTTAATGTACACAACCGCTCAAAAGTTTGGAATCACTAGTGATTTTCACATGGAATCAATATTTCCAGTCATGCCAAATTAGCTATTTAGATGGAGATTCTCAGTCATCCAGGTGGGTAGATATACTGTATGAAAACCGAGTCAGGTCAACTGGATTCACCTTTGTAATTCTGAAACATTTCAGCATTCATCCAAATGGCTTCGTCAGTCAGAAATGAATGAACAGAAGGATGTTAAACCTCCAGTAACTACAGTAACTATTTTGTTTCATATGTATGTATGTATGTATGAAGTTATTCTGTGTTAGTATTTTGCACCTACACAGGTTTAAAATAATTGGCAAGAAGCTGTAAAAAGTTAAGACATTTTACAATTGTCCAGAATCATGACATGCGTTGAAGATGATTCTAAATTCATGTAGAGAAGCTGTATGTGGTTCCAGAGATTATCAGGAAATTCTAGATTATTCCCTGATGCTCTGGAAACTAATGCCTCATATTTACAAAGTAGAGATTAAATCTCACTGTGGATACTTTGATGAGAAATCACTAAAATAGTGTTATTTATCATTTAAAAACCTTTTTTTTTCACAAATATTTAAAATACTTAATAAAACATCTTAAAATACATTTTGGCATTTGATTCATATAATTTATAAAATACTATTATTGAATAAAATAGTAAGAATGACTTAAACAAGTAGTATTCTAAACTTTTGATTGGTAGTGTGTGTGTGTGTGTGTGTACAGTCACTGCAGGTTAAACAGTATGACCATGTGCAGTCCGCTCATGCTGCTACAGTTAAAAACTCCAAAGCTCTCATCACTTTTTAAGCCTGCATTTACCTCACTGCAAACACCACGCACTTTGCGGACGTATCCTTGTCCCTTACCACTTTTCCTGCTTTTCGGATGGTCTGGTACTTGTTGAGGTGAGCGTTTTTCGTGGACTTCTGCTTCTTGACCTTATCCATGATGGCATAGATGGCGAAGCAGAGGCGGGTCATGCGTGGCAGGTCGCAGACGGCGATGTCAAATTCCAGCGTGCCATCTTTCCACGTGTGATCTGAGCGCCCGCAGCTCTCATTGCTCACCGCTGGTTTGCACAGGAGCTCCGTGCCGTGGAAGAGCCCTGCCCTCACTTGGACCTGGATGGGTGAGAGAGGTCGGTGTGTGTGTGTGTATGGGGTAGATTTACATGTGCTGTGACATTGAACATATTCTGCTGTTTTATGGACGCGGACAAAGCCAGAAATTACCTTGGCCGTCTCCTCTGCGTTCACCTTGCTGCCTTTTACAAGGACTATCTTAAACTGGCTAGACACATCCCACACACAAGTCGGTACTTGCTGCAGAAGGAAGGAAGAGGGAAAGTGAGATAAGAAAGTTGCAGTGAGTGAGCAGGCATTAGCATAATTTACTGTAAAAATAACACCCTGCTTCTTCACACCCACCTGTTCACTACACTCACTGGTGCATAAACACATACACACACACACACACACACACACACACACACACACAATGAGGTCAGACAGGTCATTCTGATGTCAAGCCAAGAGGATTTGTGAGGGTCAGCAGTCACAGCAGGACAAACACATCACATGACATCTAAAGCCATGACTCACTAGACTGGCACACTTCCTGCTGCCCCTGACTTTGCCTGTGTCTGTGCGTAAGGTGCTGTCAATGTACTGCAGATGTGTGTGTTAAAAATGCTTGTGTGAGTGTGTGTTTGTGTCATTTGAAAGAGCCTGCTCTTGTTTTTGCCAGCAGAAACAAGAGCACTGTATCATCACACCACCATATCCTTCTCTTTTTTTTTTTTTTTTNTTTTTTTTTTTTTTTTGCCTTGTTTTGACCAATTATGACCCAGATTTTCTAGCACACACAGCAGAGCATCTAATAACAGCTTCTTTTGCTGAAAATAAATCTAACTTCCTGTCACAGCTGACTGTCCTTCCACACAGTAAGCTGTCCCTGTGGGACCAGAATCTCTTTTTTCTGTCTTCTCTTCCTCCATCTCCTGACTCATTTCAACATTTGCATTTGCTTATCAGTCTCACCTTCCATAGCCACATTTTCGTCATTTTAATCTGTCATACTCGCATCACATTGTCCAGTGAGTAAATATGTAGTCAGTGACAAAATGGGGAAGTGACGTGAAATCTTTGGCTGTTTTTACTAGACAATGTTTGATCAAAAAGTAAGAAAGGACAAGACATCAAATCACTGTTAAGATCACATTTTGTAAATGTGGCGTGTTTTATGATGATTGACACCTCTATCATTTACAGTCTTTCCAAACAAACACCAGCAGGTCAGCAAGTCAGCGTGGTGCCAGGCAATGAAAACTCCAGGAGGCTCATTAAATTCTACCTGACCTTTAAAATGTGGATGCACATTGAAGCGTGATGTCACTGTGAGCACTGAGCACAATGTGGCTAAAGCTGGCAGATGTTTTTCCTGGCAGAGCAGATCGCCATGCTCAGAGCGCCTACTCATAAAAGACAGCTGGCATGGCAGCTGCCGAGTACACATTTACTCGGTGAATTTGCTACACCTGCATTGTTTGGTGCAGGTAAACCAATTCAACCATGAGGGTTAAACAAGAACACTACTTGTGGATATTAGATGTTATTTGGTCTACATGTGAATGTTTTTTTTCAGCATCACATTTTTTAAACCACAGCTGATCAGCATATGACTGTTTGTAAAGCATGATTTATCTGAAAAAGAGCCAAAATGGAAAACTTAACCAAAATAATTTAAATTGTACTTGGGCTGCATCTAATAATCATTTTTTCGTTACTTTTAAGTTCCTCAGTTAATAACTTAATCATTTAGCATAGCGTATAAAAATGTCGGCAAAAGACTAATTGCCCATCATAAGCTCGCAGAGCCAAATGTGACGTCTTAAAGTTGTTTGTTTTGTCTGAATAAAGTTAAAAGCCAGAAGGTATTCAATTTACACTGATATGAAACAGACAAAACACATTCTCACTGTTTGAGAAGCTTGACTTAATGTTCGCTACGTTTACTTTATGAAAGGATTATTTTGACTGGATATTAAAATTGTTGATTACTGTTTATCAATTATTTCAGCAGTGAACACACAACTTCAACAAAAGTAACACCCCGTGATGAACTGACAAGACAGCATGAGAGAGACGCATCCATTCATTCGTAGAAAACCACACCCATCACAAACGAACCATGGGAACTCTTCTCTTCAGGGGTAAAGGTGGGTTGGAGGACTTGCGGGTGACTACGGCTCCGATGGCAGAGATTTCCTTGTCAAACATGGACTTGATGGTGCTGGAGTGGACCAGAGTTAGGTGTGGAGACTCCTTCGCCTGCATGCATGTGCGGATGTACTGCAAACAAAACAGTAACGGAGGCTTAGGTTACGCAATGTCTTTAAGATGCTTCTAGATCAGAAAAAGCTGGACATCTCGCTTATAATTCTGGCATGAAGGCTGTACTTTCTTCATTTCACTCAAAACAGAACTCTGAAAGGCGAGACATGAGAACTAACAGGAAAGTATGCAAATGTGTTTCTCTGTTGGAGCAACGAATTGGAAATGCCTTTTCAGAATTCTCAAGGTTATTGTGCCTCTGGGACAGAGAAATGACACAAGCTGTAACAAGATCTGAAATATGCATACGACTCCTGATTCGGTCCAAATGTTAAGTAGGTTAAAAACAGACAGCAACAGATTCCACTTCAAATACATTAGCAGCACAGGTGATTCAAACACAAACAGCCAGATTCCACCTGTTCAAGCACAGATCTATTCAGACTTGCTACAAATCTTGACCTTCATGCTTTAACGGTTTCTCTCGCTGCCATTGTACAACTATAAAGCCAATTTTATTTGAGCTGGGAAAACCTTAAACTCAATGATATTTGTTTGGATTTAAGGATTTAAAGTCATTCCATGGAAAACACAGGAATTCATGAGAAGAGGCATTATCCTGCAGCGGAGATGCAATTTTCCTGAGAACAGACTTATCAGTGAGAGCACCTGTGATGAGGAGCGCATCAAGATTATTTATTCCGAGATTCATACCTTTGCTCAAAAGCAATCAGATCTGTCAACATCATGAGTCACTGCCTATTGCTATGATGGTCTTCCTTGTTGGAGCAATGTTATCTGTTTAACTGTGTTGCTGTTCATAACATACTTCTCTACTAACGGCAATGATTTACTGGTTTACTGGTAAGTTGTTGTCAACAAGAAGATTCAACAAGAAGATTCACACACTGCACAACCCAACAAACCAAGCACGACAAAACAACAAACCAAGCACGACAAAACATACTTTTGTTTTGCTATCAGCTAAACAAGCGGAGTTCACTAACCGTAGTTTACATCTAAACTTTGCTCAGACAAACCTGATTGTCAACTTTAATGGACCACTGATGTCTTTTATGACTTTCTCGCACTCATAACTCGATGCTGTCCTACAAATAGTTGTTGCTGAGATTTGTTCAATAGGATGAACAAATCTCAGTTCGTAGCAATTTTATCAGGACCATTTCAGCTAGACTTTATACTGGCAATGATACTGAGACATACAATAACAAGTCAACGTTCCTGCTATCAGTCTCCAACAGGCATCTATTTCTTACATACCTGTGAAACGGGTCAGCCAATCAAAAATATTAAAGCGCATACAAAAATACAACCACCTGTACACACCTCTGAATTAAACCCTGACATTTACAGTAAGCTAGTTTGTGGTGCAGCCACAAACCTTGTACCGAGTCAGGGGTTTATCTCCACAGATAAACTCCAGACGCTGGCTGACCCTCAGGACATATTGACCCCGCCACACCTCCTCCTCAGGCCCATGGGTGGTCAGCCACTTCCTCACGGCATGCTCCATCAGCTCGGTGGGGGTGCAGAGTGGCGACACCTTCAGACTGGCTGAGTCCTGCAAGAAAAGAGAGGAAGGCAGAGACAGAGAGAGATGCATCAATGTGTCCATAGATGCAACGCTCAAACTGTAGCCTAGGTGAATTAAATAGTTAGAGATAAAAATGGAAACACCATAAGTCATTAAGATGCTACGTGTTCCTGAAAACTACCTTTTTGGGAGAGAAGCATGGGAACTCACTAAGAACTGTTCCTGATAACCAACTGGAGGTCTTACTGCTGGGTTATATAAAAGTGCTATACATATTTCCTGCCCTGCTTGTTTACTGAATTTCAGACGTTGGCCAGATCTAGCGCAATCTACACAAGTATAGATGAGGTGAACGAAGGCCAAGTAAAGAAAAGAGAGAATAGAATGTGGATAGATAAGGAAAACAAAGAGGGAAGAGTTAATCAGTGTGTGTGTTTGTAGCTGAATGTGCTCACAAAACACCAGACTGCACTGAAACATACAGACTGCCAGCAAATGCTCAAATCCAGCATACATTATCATAACACAATCAATCTTCTGAGAGCCACACTGAGGCTCATAGCTACACCCTATTTATAGCAATGTACTCACTGACCTGATACTTGAGATGGAATTAGAATTTCCTGGAACTTAAAAAAAATAAATAAAAAGCTCATCTATCAATAATCAATGGAAAAACAGACGTTGAAACTTGAAAAATCTGCATACTTAAAACCCTCTGGAATCTCAAATCGGTCTAGAAAATTTTTCATTCCAGAAAAAAATCCAATCTAAAAGGTTTTGTTATATAAAAAAAAAAACTAAAATAAATGATAAAAACTTATAAATTTTATACTTTATTCTTGAAGATTCTACAAAAAAGAAAGTCTCCAAAAAGAAAACACTACGTCAAAAATGACTTTAGACTCCAGAGGGTTAAGGTGAGAAATCCCACAAGTTCTAAACACTCAGTTTTACTTCACAAACTCCATTTTAAAGATGAAATTAGAACGAACTGGATTGGAAATTAATTAATTTGAAATACTATTTCAGTTGAGGACTAAGTGAATAAGACTTAGATAAGACAGAAAACCCAGAAATCCCACAGATAGGAACCAAACCTTGTATTCACAACAATAAAACACTCCACTACACTTCCTGTCTTTAATGTGGCTTATTGTGGTCTGACCTCCCAAATAAGACTTCCTGCCAGTGTCCACCTGAGCACAGTGGCACAGATGGCTTGACTGTGTGTGTGTGTGTGTGTGTATGTATGTGTGTGTGTGAGTGTGAGATGTTCATCAAAGCTGATATACAAGAGTCTGGCGGGATATGACCATCTGTTTTAAGACTAAATAACATTATTTCTAGATCAGAAGCTGAGAGAAAGACAGATGAAAGGACACACGGAGAGTTAGACAAGAGATTCATTTTAATCAGTGTTTCTGTCCCTTGAGCTGTCATGCATGTGCATGTGTGTGTGTGTGTGTGTGTGTGTGCCTGGCAGAAAGGCATCATTTCGCTGATGGTTTTGACCCATTTAGTGGCATCACATGACTTTCTACAAAGGCTCAGTCATGTGATCGTTATGGAACTGCCAAATGTGGGCAGAAAGAGAGGCTAGGCTACATGTGCCCACATCAGCATAGTCACACGACTGTTTTGCCACTCAAACAAAGTGATTTTGTTTGCTTTCATGGTACAATAAGGTACGCTGTTATTACGAGTTTATAATGTATGCATAAATATCCTACAGGAAGCAGTTGTTGTGCTTGTTGTAACGTTTCTTGTCTGGGTGGATATCGTTTTGTATCCCATATTTAATGTTTTCACTTCGTGATTAGAGTAACAATACTTTACTTAAGTGCATCAATCAGTCATCGGTCCATTGTAACTGCTGAGTGACAGAGAGTGTCCCAGAGTTAATCATGTCTGCGAGATTTACTTTAAGGTCCACTGTATCATCAAGACATCATATGTTTTACGGACAGTTTCAAATTAAGTCCTGAGTTGGCGTGATAATGCGACAATGGCCTTTCCAGCTGGGCTAATCGCTCTCACCTGAGACTGGTCGAAGTGAATAATGACCTTCAGGTCGGCCGGCAGGTCGTTGAGCCCATCAGTGATGTCCACCCCGGAATCAGACTCCAGCTGTGGGGAGAAGCAGGCCTGCAGCCACTCTTTCCATGTCATCACCTGGACACGCTGCATCCTTTCTTCATTGATGCGGAACATCTTACTGCGAAAGTCCTTCACCTCCTGGTCATTTATAGCGTCAAGCTCGTGGAGACCTAATCGGAGGTTGGAAAAGGACATTTCAGCTAGCAAATAGGCTTAAGTTATGATTTCATTCACATATATACAATCTGTAGACTCTTCTGGTGCATTTGCGATCATGATGTAATTACTAATTTATTTGTATGTGATCTCAGCTCTTGCCTCTTTCCTGATCATTTTCCTTAGTCACTGTACAATATAAAAATGCTAAACTATCTATCTTGGTAGTATAGAGGCAATGTTTCTACAACACTGGCTATTGTCATCCATTAGTACATGCTATCTGATGAGAATTTAAAAAAATAGAAACTGAGACCACACACCACTGTATAGCAACATCCAGCATGATCTAATCATTAAGAAAGATAATTAGTACATTCGAGTCATGTGATGTCATCAACAGAGATTGCTTTAATATACTATTGTAGGAACTGTCTGATGTTATCAAAAACGCACAACAGGGTAACCATATTTTATGTCATTTTGCTAAATCCCCTAATCTTTTAAAATCAAATGGATGATAAACTCACTTTAAAATTCAATGTTTTGCTTGCTAACTTTTACACACAATTATAGAAGGCATGGTCGTTTTAACTTTTCGGTAAAGACCGTCTTCTCCTGGGACGATATTCTCTGGCGGAGACCTACGTTTTCTTTTGTGTGGGTCCGTGTTGGATTGGTTAAATTAAGTCATTTGACCAAAAAAATGAATAGACATGTTTGCTGTGATGCTCAGGCAAGTTTCAAGTCTCTACAAGTTGAATTTTATAGCATACTGGAATGAGCTCAAACCAATAATGGCAGTCAGGAAGGTAGGAAAAAAAATTCCATTATTTACCACTCCAATAGCATGTTTGGGAAAATGGTTGTAATGTAATGTGTGTGACGGTTGTATATACTGGGCTCAAACATGCAAAATCACCGGTGCGGTAGTTTAAATCCCGTATCCAAATTACTTGATTAAAGATTAAAGAAGCTTGAAAGCTCTCATCTTAAATGAATGAAAGGGCATGGAACATGCAGCCTAGGCTAACAGGTGTCTGAAGTACAGGCTTTAATGTTCATGTGAAATGCACAAACACCTGTGGGCTACTTGAAGCCAGAGAATTGCATCTCGTCGTGATGAATGTGTGTAACAGATTACAAAGGGCAATCTCTTATGGGATTAAACCAGAGCCTCCAATATTCATACTCATATCAAATACCAGGGGCTGTTAGGCCATATCTCTCTGCTCCCTGTTGAGCTTTTTTCCACTTTATTCTGTTTGGCAGGCTAGTTCACAATGCTCTCTTGGTAATGAAAACAACATGTTGACATTTAAAGCCATTTAACATTCATATGACCCTCAGCATTCAAAGGAGGACTCTGGACTACATTAACTGCATTGTGTAAGTGTGCATGTGCAAGTTGGTCTGCTTGACTATTTGTGGATGGGTGGGTGGATGGGTGACGGTGGTGGTGGTGGTGGTGGGGGGTAGTAATAATTACTACTACAGACTGCACATGAGTCTGTATGTGTGTGTGACTTGCTCGTGCCTGTGGGGGTTCCTTTTCAAGCACCACTTCTCTCTGACAAAAGCCTTTAAAAGATCATGTCAGACCAAAGTGGAGCCAGGAGGGGCAAATATCAATATCATCTGGGTCTCCTTCAATTAGAGTTGGAGGCTTTTCTCTCCTCCTTTCCCTTTCTTCCTCTGAAGAGGTTTGTGTGGGCATCAGCCTGGAGGATTTCCATAGATGCTGCCAATCTCAGTGAGAAGTGGGTTGGATGTGTGTCCATGTGTTTGTGTTTTAGGCAGGAATTAAGTGGCTCTTTAACTGTGTATTAGTATGTTGCTGTAAGACCACATGCAACTTAAATTAAGCATGCACATTGTTGCATGTATGTCTGTATGTGCATATATGACATGTCATTTAACTATGTACAGCCAGGATCACGGTTGATGACTGTTTACTCTGACATTCATGTCAGATTAAAAAAATCTATTACCAGTAAATATTGGAACATTTATTATTAATGCTGTGTTTTTCCTGTCCTGTATTTCTTCTTCATGCACCGATTCAGACTTTCAGAAAAACTAATCGGCTCACACGACTGGGACTATCTTCCAGGAGACTTTTTTTTTTTTTTTTTTTTTTTTTTGACAGTGGTGATCAATCACTTCTGCCTCATGATCTGGTCTTATCTTTGGAGATAAGTAAGTGACGGGCGATTGATCAGATATCTGCAGCATGTCCAGGCCGATGAAAGGAGAAGGCAGATGGGCGGCTGAGTGAATGGGCTGAAGAAGAGCTCGATGTTAGCATACTAGAGGAGGTGCTTAAGTGTTGGGTAGTGTGTGGGGGGATGATTTACCGTCCCTGTTATCAGCTCTTGAGTGCTTTTCATCTTTATTGGGAAAGTCAAACAGGGACAGTGAATGTAGCAATCAGAGGAACGGAGGGTGGGTGTGTGTATGTGTGTGTGTGGGAACTTGCCTGACTGCCACTATAAATTGAGGAGAGGCAGTTTTTACAACAGTGCGAATGCAAACAGACAAAGCACAAACAAGCATCGTTAAATGTGACGGTGCCTCACCCTTGCCAATCAGCACACCAATTTTGGAGTCCAGTAGGCGCTCCGCTCGGCCGCAGCTACGTGTCACCAGCTTGAGGACGGGAAGGAAAGGCCGCACGTCGCACAGCCGGCGAGTTTCGTCCTCCAGCTCCTCGTGCACGGCCGTCTGGTTGACACACTCGAACATGTGACTCTCCATTTCGCCCAGGGCGGGAAACAGTGGGAATGTCTGAGCCTGCTTCCATAAGAGCTGGAAAGAAGGGTGAATTCGCTTGGTGTGTGTACTAAGTTGGGGTTTCACTGAAGTGCCTTTTTCACAGTAAAACGACTTGGAGTGCTAGATGGTAAAATACAGCAATCTGGAATGGGCCGTGCGTTATCACCATTAGCCCCAATCAAATAGTGACTATGTGCAGAAATGACAGGCATCAATGGCCCCCACTGTTTAAGCTTGATAGCACTTCATATACAAGGTTGTTATCTGATGCTTTTTGAAACAGTGTGGTACAATCAAGGGCCGTCAATCTTGTTAATCAGCACGCAACCTTTTACAACATCTTTGGATGGGGAGACCACAAACTACCCCGAAATTAGAGTTAACAGTTAACAGTTCCACAGGGAAAAAAAATGCTGATTTCCCAAGGATTTGGGTAGCCTTAAAGCAACTAAAGTAACATGGCTGTTTTATGTCATGGCATAACATACCAAAGAGTATGTTACATGACCAGGAACAAACATACCGTAATGACTCAGCTTTTGGATGAGCCAATCAGCATGTGAATCATATTTTCAATTCTGGAATGATTCATGTGTCTACTTTTATATAGCATAGTCGGACTGGATATGAAGTATTGTGTGTGTGTGTGTGTTGCAATGTTTAAAATTTCTTTTGTATTTGGTATGAGTCAGATTTCTAAAAAATAATGTTTGTAGCTAGTAGTCTCAAAAAATTTGAACTGGAAAAAAAAAAAAAAAAAANGGAAAAAAAAAAAAAAAAAAGATTTTCAAGGCCAGCAGTTCCCACAAAGTAAAACATTTTGACCACATTGTTCACTTTATTATTCTGTTCTATTTCTATTAGTGAAACTGTCTTTATCAGTATGAACAAAACAAACTCATTCACAACTTGCTGTACGATAAATCAAAGTCTGGTAATAGGGCTGTGAGTCGCTGGAGGACCTGAATACGGTTGAAGAAATCTCCCACCCTTTGGCTAAATTCTAATATCCCTCATGGCTTCCTCGTCATCATTCTCTCATCTGTCATTCTGTTGAATATTCTCAAAGGAGTCTCACTGTCCCTGCCTCCTGATTCCTTTCTTTCTTGCTTGGATGACTTATAAAATTTCTGGAATTAGAAGTACTCCGCTTGCTGGCCTCTAGGATTGAATTTAAAGATATTGCACATGTGCTTGCCAACAAACAACTCCATAACCATACACACACGCACACACACATTCCATGGACCTAAACATGAACTTCATGGGCTGATCCCTGGAGAAAAACTCCCAAATCATTTAGTTCCGGGAAAAAAACAAAAACTTGAATGAAAATTAAAATTAAGAAAGGCCTTGCTTTCAGCTAATATCTGTGAAAGCCAGACAGAATGAAAACAGTCACGTTACAGGGCTGAAATAGCCAGCTGTGTTTTCTAGGAAACTGTAAGCACGGGTTACATACGCACAAAGAGAGGCGGATAAATTATTTTCCTCTTCAGGCGTTTTTCGTTATCATCGTTGTCTGTCTGGGGAAAAACATGTTTGGTGTTTCTGTCCGTCCGTTGCATGTTTTCCAACTGAATCGGTATTTGGATGAAAAATAAACATCAGCAGAGAGAAAGTCATGTCATATAATAAATTTAAATCAACACCAAAACAACATGATGATACTGAAGGTAAGCTGTGTGGTGTTTTACATGAAACTAATTTTCTTAAAGGACCATACCGTCCATTTTGCATGTTTAAGCCTAATATATTAAATTTTCATACATGTTATGTTACTGACAATCATTTCCCAAAAGATAAAAACGTATTTCAGCTTTCCTGATATTTTGCAAAATCTCTTAATCTTTCAAAATCAAAAATTCAAACGATACACCCACCTTAAATATATTTCGCCTGGTAATAGTTACACAGTCTTATGAAGTCAAGGTTGTTTAAAATTTTCTATAAATGCAGGTCTTCTTTAGGACTATATTCCCCGGTGGAGACATACATTCACTCCACGCTTTTTATTGTGCTTAAATGCTAAAATTATGAAACTTCAAAAAAACCTGAATATACGTGTTGTTGGCGATGATGACCTATCCCAAGAATGTTTCAAATATGAACAAGTTGAGTTTAATAGTGTACCAGAATGAACGGAAACCAATGGTGGTCTGGAAGGTAGGAAAAACATTATAATTCTCCGTTCCAGTAGTATGCTTTGGGAAATGATTGTCAGTAATGTTACATGTATGAAAATTTAATATATTAGGCTCAAACATGCAAAATGGAGGGAATGGTCCTTTAATAACTTCTTCTTTTGGCCTCCACTTCATAATGCCGGCTGCAGTCAAGCATGATGTCACAATCTATTTGCATGCTGAGAGCACTAGCCAGTTAAACAAAAACACCCCACCAGCCCTAATGGCTACCACTGTCAAAACAAGCATTAGACAATGTCTGACACTTGTGTGTGGTGTATGTGTTTACCCAGAGGTATATGCTTAGCAAGAGTAACTACAGGAAAATAGCTTAAAGAATTGACAAACATCTTCTAAGTGTGCTAAAAGTTGATTTTTACAGATCTGGCTGCACGCCGTGTCCCATTTAGTGTCACTCACCAGCTTGATATGTTGGATGGTGGCCTCTCGTGGGACGTCCATCTGGATGTAGATACCGGTGGGCAGCAGGAAGTCCACAGTAATCTGGTCCGGTGCGTGGCCGGCCAGGGGCGAGTGGTCCGCCCATATATCCAGGAAGTCTGTCATGGCGGGAGGCATGGCAAGGGGCAGCTACCTCAACCATAAGGACCTGAGGAGACAGAGAAAGTTGACTAAAAGACGCAGAGATTCTTCAGTTTCATTTCTTCAGGATACAGTTGTTGCAATTTGGTCATTCTGCTGAGTTAAAGTCGTGTCCGTTAAAGGCATCGCTAGAGCAGGAGAGTCAAGTGCTAAAGGATAAGTACAAGTTAGGCTTCA
This sequence comes from Lucifuga dentata, assembly GCA_014773175.1. Lineage (NCBI taxonomy): Eukaryota > Metazoa > Chordata > Actinopteri > Ophidiiformes > Bythitidae > Lucifuga > Lucifuga dentata. The sequence continues at coordinate 86,117 of VXCM01001821.1, forward strand.
AAACCTAATGACAGATAAGAAAGCTGAGGAGAGAGAGCAGACAAAATAACTGCAGAACTAACAGCCGCAATCCTTTTCATTGATCCTTTTATGCAAACAGTGACCACAAGCAAACTCAATGCAAACGTTCTTCACACGAAGAGCATTGTGTTCAGCGACTTGGACTTGTGATGCTTTCCTGTGAGCCTCGACACTCTAGTCTGAGTGTTTTCAAACACTTTAAAGTCAAATGCACAGCATCTGAAATATACAGATGTCATTCTGCAGATATGGCCAATTCTTACTTGGTTCCGAAAAGAAAACATTTTTAGAAAGTCCAGACATATCATTCGCCTTAAAAGGACCACACCACCCATTTTGCATGTTTGAGCCTAATATATTCAATTTTCATACACATAAGGGTACTGACTCATTACCCAAAGGATAAAACCGTATTTCAGCTTTCCTGTTATTTTGCAGAATCTCTTAATCTTTCAAAATCAAATATTCAAGTGATATACCCACTTTAAAAATCGATGTTTCATCTGCTAATAGTTACGTAGCGTTATGAAGTCACGGTCATTTAAATTTTTCGATAAACGCAGGTCTTCTTTTAAGACTATATTCCCCGGTGGAGACATACGATACATTCACTTCACACTTGTTATTGTGCTTAAATGCTAAAATTACGTAACTTCTAAAAAAATCTTAATACACGTCTTATTGGTGATGATGGATTACCTATCTCAAGAACGTTTCAAGTATCAACAAGTTGATCTTAATAGCGTATCAGAATGAAATGAAACCAATGGAGGTCTGGAAGGTGGGAAAAAATTGTTGTAACTCACCATTCCAGTAGTATGCTTTGGGAAATGATTGTCAGTAACGTTACGTGTATGAAAATTGAATATATTAAGCCCAAACATGCAAAATGGATGGTACGGTCCTTTAATATTCAATCCATTCAAATTCAGTCCATCGTAACATCGAGATTTTCCAAAGTGTCATTTTTTCCCCACATTTAAGCTAATTTCTAATCTCATTAGCACGTGCCTGTGGTGGTGGTGGGGGGATGGAGGGGGTGTAGCACTGTGCTGCAATCACTCAGAGGCCAGTGATGTGGCATTAACTTGGGTGAGGTCCAGTGCTCAGAGGAATGCCCACTAAGCAAACGGCAGAACAAAAGGTCAGTCTGCCCTCCCTCCATCTGACAGTCTGACCCCCCCCCGNCCCCCCCCCGGCAGAGAACATGCACACATACATACATGCGCAAGGGAAACATGCACATGTAAAATGTGGAACATACACATAGTACACATGTCCCTACTCACTACCCACCCCCGACCTCCTTCACACATATGTAAGCACAGAGACGCTGCTACCAAGGCACAACAGTCAAATATGGCAAGAAGGGTACTACAAAAAATAAAAAAAATAAAAAAAGATAAAAATGCACATTTGGAGACACGAGCATGACGATTTGTTAACTGCAGGGTTCCATTAAGCTGCACTAAGTGACAGGGCTGCTGGAGTAAAATGGCCCACAGCCTGGTTTCCATTTGCGCTGGGGCTTCAAACCGCAGATGTGCAATCTCACCACTTCCACCTGGTCTCTTCTCATTACCTCGTCCTCAAATGCCCGAGAACATTAACTCCTCCAGGAGGCCACAGGTCCATCTCCATTCTGGCTCAATCTAGCCATTAAAAGTGACGGCCCTGATTGCCTCTAATTGGTCTTTCCCTCCATGTTAAGTGCTCCAGTCCACTAGATAGGCTGGCGTTGTTCCACATGCCTGGAGATGATGCAGCATCTCCGGTGCATTGGAACCACGATCTCTGACACTTAACATTAAGCGGCCATGCAAATGGAAACAACCGTGTGTGTGTGTGTGTGTNGTGTGTGTGTGTGTGTGTGTGTGTGTGTGTGTGTGTGTGTGTGTGTGTGTTGTGCGTTGCTCAAGCTATGAATTGCTGAGGTCTTTTAAAGGGAGTGAGGGACGAGTAAAATGCAATAACCAATCACACACACACTACAAAAGAACGATGATATATGAAATGACCCCAACACACACAGGTCATCATTTCACTTGCCGAGACACACATCAACACAATTCCAGGCAGGTACAAGAGACTACACACACAACACAAGAAGCTATTGAAGTGAAGAGTTTGTGGGCAGACAATGGCGAGCCGCTCATGTTACAAAAGTGCACAGTTCCACTGTAGCGTAAATACTCGGAAGAGAGGTTGAATGAGTTATGTCAGAATAACGATCGAATTCTA